>MU128954.1:265198-288097 GCA_014904985.1 Hydnum rufescens UP504 | reverse complement strand
AGGGCAAAGTAAGAAGGTTTAGTCATAAAGCTGGGAGTCGCACAATGTGTAGTGCGTAATCAACAGGTCCGTGACTCTGTGAGTCGGACAGTTGATGATGGTAGAAAGATGCATTATCCGGCATTGCCACGGCTCTTTCCATACATGCAGTGTGACTAAGAAAGGCTATAAGAAGAGAGGCAATTCCCGGGGCAGCACCAAACTCCTCTATGAGGAGAAGCTTTCCACCAGTTGGGGTTTAGAAGACTATAGTAAATCCTTTTAAAAGTATGAAGTGGCCCTATGGCCTAAGGGACTTATAATGCTACTAACATCCATGTTGCCCTTTTAATCCGATGCCATCAGGCTCCAGCTGGGCCCTTCGACTGTGACAACCTCCAGGTTAGTCAGGTGGCCTGTGTCTGGAAGGTGGCCGGTTTCAGGAGCACCACATCGGAATTGTCAGAGTCCCCACGTGGATGGTCTGACCGGCGTGAGAGGGCATCAGGCTTGCCGGATTGTGTCCTGGAACAGTGTTGGAGGGTGAAGTTGAACTGAGAGAGGAATATGCTCCATCGGGCTTGCCTCCGGTTCAACTTCTGGGCAGACCGGAAGTACTGGAGGTTCTGGTGGTCTGTCAGGATCTCGACCGAGTGAGGGGAGCCTTCGAGGTAGTGTCTCCAAGCTTCTAAGGCCCAGGATGATGGCTAAGAGCTCCTTGTCGTAGATGTCGTAGTTTCTCTCGGCCTCAGATAAGCTTTTTGACAAGAAGCCCACTGGGTGCCACTTCCCGTCATCTTGGAGTTGGGAGAGTACAGCTCCTGTTGTGTATCTAGGAGGCGTCTGCCTCCACTCGGAAGTGTCCAGACTTGGAGGGAACACCAGGATCGGTGCAGGAGGTGATGAGGGCTTTCAGTTTGAGGAAGGCATTACATTCTGCATCAGTCCACTGGAAGGGTGTGTCTTTCCGGGTGAGATCATTTAGAGGTCTGGCAACCTTGGCGAAATCCTGAATGAATCGTCGTAGAAGTTAATGAACCCTAAGAATGACTGTGTTTCTTTCAGGTTCCTGGGCTCCGCCCAGTCTGTTATGCCTCCGACTTTGACAGGGTCCATCTCCACATGGTCCGGCATGAATATCATCCTAGGTATTCAATCCGATCTCAGAAGAACCCACACTTCTCCGGTTTCAGGAAGAGTTTGTTTTCCCAGAGGGTCTGTAGGATGCCTTGGACTCCTCAGACATACTCTTCTTGAGTCTTGGCAAAGCATAAGATGTCATCCAGGTACACAATGCATACTCCGTTGTTGATCCATTCCCTGAGGACATCATTGATCATGTTCGGACACCCGTGGAATCTCTCTTATGGCATTGCCACGGCTCTTTCCATACATGCAGTGTGACTAAGAAAGGCTATAAGAAGAGAGGCAATTCCCGGGGCAGCACCAAACTCCTCTATGAGGAGAAGCTTTCCACCAGTTGGGGTTTAGAAGACTATAGTAAATCCTTTTAAAAGTATGAAGTGGCCCTATGGCCTAAGGGACTTATAATGCTACTAACATCATGTTGCCCTTTTAATCCATGCCATCAGGCTCCAGCTGGGCCCTTCGACTGTGACAACCTCCAGGTTGTCGGTGGCCTGTGTCTGGAAGGTGGCCGGTTTCAGGAGCACCACATCGGAATTGTCAGAGTCCCCACGTGGATGGTCTGACCGGCGTGAGAGGGCATCAGGCTTGCCGGATTGTGTCCTGGAACAGTGTTGGAGGGTGAAGTTGAACTGAGAGAGGAATATGCTCCATCGGGCTTGCCTCCGGTTCAACTTCTGGGCAGACCGGAAGTACTGGAGGTTCTGGTGGTCTGTCAGGATCTCGACCGAGTGAGGGAGCCTTCGAGGTAGTGTCTCCAAGCTTCTAAGGCCCAGATGATGGCTAAGAGCTCCTTGTCGTAGATGTCGTAGTTTCTCTCGGCCTCAGATAAGCTTTTTGACAAGAAGCCCACTGGGTGCCACTTCCCGTCATCTTGGAGTTGGGAGAGTACAGCTCCTGTTGTGTATCTGGAGGCGTCTGCCTCCACTCGGAAGTGTCCAGACTTGGAGGGAAACACCAGGATCAGTGCAGAGGTGATGAGGGCTTTCAGTTTGAGGAAGGCATTACATTCTGCATCAGTCCACTGGAAGGGTGTGTCTTTCCGGGTGAGATCGTTTAGAGGTCTGGCAACCTTGGCGAAATCCTGAATGAATCGTCAGTAGAAGTTAATGAACCCTAAGAATGACTGTGTTTCTTTCAGGTTCCTGGGCTCCAGCCAGTCTGTTATGCCTCCGACTTTGACAGGGTCCATCTCCACATGGTCCGGCATGAATATCATCCCTAGGTATTCAATCCGATCTCAGAAGAACCCACACTTCTCCGGTTTCAGGAAGAGTTTGTTTTCCCAGAGGGTCTGTAGGATGCCTTGGACTCCTCAGACATACTCTTCTTGAGTCTTGGCAAAGCATAAGATGTCATCCAGGTACACAATGCATACTCCGTTGTCGATCCATTCCCTGAGGACATCATTGATCATGTTCTGGAACATCCCAGGGGAGTTGCAAAGTCCGAAGAACATTACCAACAGTTCAAACAGTCCTTGGTTCGTCCGGAATGCTGCTTTCCATTCGTCTCCTTCTGCCATCCGGATGTTCTGGAATCCCCACCGGAGGTCGAGTTTCCCGAACACTTTGGCTCCACGGAGTCGATCGATGACATCTGAGATCAGGGGTAAGGGGTACGTGTTCTTAACCATGATGTCGTTGAGTTTCCGGTAGTCCTGGACTAGGCAGAACCCTGCATCCTTTTTCTTCACAAAGAACACTGGAGCGGCCATTGGAGACTTTGACGGATGGATTCGACCGGAAGCGAGATTCTCCTTCAGGAAGTCGTCAAGTTCTTTCTGTTCACCTGGGGACAGTGGGAACAGTTTGGCGGGAGGAGGTAGCTGAGTTCCTTCTTGGAACTCAATGTGGTGGTCCCATGGCTTCCAGGTGGGGAGTTGGTCAAAGGAGTCTTTGGAGAACACATCTTGGAAGTCACAGAATTCCTCGGGCACGAGCTCCTCAAAGGTTTTGGCAGGTTTGTTTGCTTTCATCTTAGCAGCCTCTGCCAGCCTCTGAGAAGGGGTGGACGTTGCTCGGTCGATTTCAGAGTGTTCACTGTCATCAGGGAAGTAGGCTGCTGAAAATAGCATCCCCTTTTTCCAAGGTCAGGGTCTCATCATCATCATCCAGTGGTGCGGGCTCATTCCGGGGTGTCTCCATGGCTTTCCGACCATCTCTCTCTCATCGGCGTTCCATATTCCGTATTCTCTGGATCATTGCTCAGCAGTCAGACAGGCATCGGGTCAGCATCAGCTTCCCTGTTGTCCAGTCGATCTCCGGGTTGTGGTGGTGGAGCCAGGTGTGCCCTATGATCAATTTGGTTTTACCCAGTCTGATCACGGAGAACACCACCCGTTCGGAGTGGTTGTCAATCCGGAGGATGACTTCTACTTCTTTGCGGACGGATCCCATCTCATTGAGCATTCCATCAACGTTATAGACTGGGATGGGGTGGGCGAGCAGCCGTACGTCTAGTCCGTTCTCCTTTGCAAAGGCTGGGTCCATGAACATCCCGGTTGCTCCGGAGTCCAGTAGAGTGGTTCCGGCACAGATGGCTCCAGTCCAGGGTGATTGGATTTTCACCTTGACTTCCGTGGCTCATCTAGGGTCTTCGGAAAGGAGGCAGATTGAGGGTGGAGGGCTATAAACAGGGTTGGTATAGGTGGATACGTTTTCAGAATCATCACTCTCATCATCAGGAGAAAAACATGTCATTTCTGATTCCATATGTACAGTTTTGGAGGGGGGTGAATCTGTTGGTCAGGCAGGACACATCCTTCACTGCTGACCATTGGGAAAACCCTGTGGAGTGGATCCTGAGGGTTCTGGTGTGTCCTTTGCAGGTGGGAACAGCTTCCGTAGTTCCTCACGGATGATTGCTCCGATGTCTTCCGTTGCCTGGACGAACTGTCGGGGCTTTCATGGGTGCGGGCAGTCATGAGAGATGTGTCCCAGCTCCTGGCAGTTGTAACAATGTCATGCCTCTTGCTTCCATGTGGAGTCTACATCCATGGGGGCAAACAAAGTTGATGAGGAATGTGTTGCCACAGGAGGCACTGGGGTTGGCCTGGGGGCAGGGGGTGTTGTCCAGGGCTTCTCTGTGGGTGTTGGAGGGTTTCTCGGTGCATAGGGGTTCATGCTCGCTGTGGCCTGTCGGAACCGGAGGTATAAGTTGTCCAGCTGGTGTGCTGTGTCCTGCCATCCTCCGAGGGTCCCTGGTAGGTTGCTGAGGTGCATTTTCTCCAGCAATCGTTTGTTGAGTCCTCATTGGTATGCATCGATAAGGGCCTCCTCTCCGAAGCCGGTTTGACCTGCCAAGGCATCGAAGTGCATGGTGTACTCCTCAGCAGACATTGTTCCCTGCTTCAGGTTCCAAAGTTGGGATCAGGCAGTGAACTCTCGATCTGGCTCTCCGAAGGCACTCTCGAAGGCAACCAGGAACTCCTCGAAGGTCTCATATGGGTTGTGAGTCTCGGGTCCAGGAAAGAGGTGGAAAGGCTTTCCGCCCATGCTCCGGCAGCTCCGTCCTTCATCCAGGAGAGGGTGTATAGGATTTTGTGCAGCTCCGTGGGGTAGACTCTGGGCTGGAGAGCAATATTCAGCCAGACGGAGCACAGGAAACCTTCCGTCTTCTTCCGGTCGCCTGAGAACGGTTCGGGGTCTGCCCCCTTGGCCTCACGAGTGGATTGGGTAGGCAGGGGTTGTTGCTGGAGGGTCTGCTGAACTGTGGCAGACACAAAGCCTGCAACATGTGTCCCTTGGTTTCGCATGTCATCCAGTTCTTCTCGAAGGGCGGCATTCTGTTGTTGGAGTTGAGTGAGGTGTTGGAGGTGGTCGGCGGTAATGGCTACTGGAGCACCGTCAGACATTTCGGAGTGAGGGGTAGGAGGGAAATTGGCGATACTAAGCAATCCGGATGGTGGGCTCGTAAAAGAGCTTTGGTCTTCTGTCAGGGCCACGCTGTGACGAGAGCACCAAACAAATATAAACACAGATAACTCTGACTAAGTCCGGTGTAAGTCCGGCTAAGTCCGGGAGAATCCAGGCAAGAACGAGATAATGAGGATGAGATGGAGAGGCAGTCCAGCAGCCCGGAAGGGACTAGGCAGAAACGAGCACAGCGGTCCTTAAGCTCACGGAGTCAACTGGAAAGTACTCGGACTGTAGTCCGGAGTAGTAAGTGGAAATCCTGAGACCAAAGCTGAATCTCTGGATTTCGCCCTGGACTACTTATACATAGTTCCTATACTACGGGGGATTGATCGCTTAATGGGGGGTGGTTACAGGGGGGCAGGCACAAGAGGGGGAGCAGGCAGGGGACAGGAAAGTGGAGGGGACAGGGACAGGGCCAGGGGTAAGTGTGTGGGAACCGGAAGTAAAGGAAATGAGGAAATGAAGGGGAAATGAAACAGAGACGGGGACAAATCGGAAACAGGCCAGAACCAAATCCGGAAACAAACCAGAACAAATCCGGAAACAAACTGGAATTAACTGGGAAACGGATGAACTCTGACAATGCCTCACTCTACTATATGTAACCTCATGATTTCTGTTTCCCTAGGGTCCTTGCAGGACCACCACTATATAGGGTTCTTGTCTGGCACTGATCATATTGCTCTCGACACCCACCCATATTTGTGCTTCCAGATGCTGAATATGGATGGTCCTGTGGCCCAAACCCTAAGACCCTGCCCTGCCTGGGGTGCTAACATTAATAATATGATGGTGGTAAGCTTGTTTATTACTGGCTGCTTGTCTTCTGGGTTGCCCCAGTGGGTGTTTTGATCGATCACTCACATGCTGTCAGATAGAATTTTGGCATGATGACTGCCGAGGTAAGGTCCCTTGGGTACATGGACTGTGCATTGTGGATGGTCTTTGAGATTTTGGATTTGTAGCTGACTTGTGGGAATTTCTCAGGGTGGTCATTTCCTCAATGGAACAGACAGGCAAAAGAAGATAGTGACATAAACCACTGGCAGGACACCGTCTTCTGATGTGTGTTTAGGGCATAAAGAGGGACTGTTAAGGGCCATGAACATCCCAGCGGTGAATCTGGCCGGAATATTTAAGACCCCACCCCCAGTCCCAGTTCAGAGCAACAGGGTTGATCCGATGCTAGACGTGGTTTCCTTGGTTTGATGTTTGCTTTCGCCACATTTTTCTGCTAGACTTCAAGTGATGGTATATCTTTCTCACCACTTTCTCATCCCTTCTCAATTGTGAGGAGAGATGGGGGCTGTTAAATTTCAAAAAACCCTGTCCCCCCTCTCTTTTTTGGCTGTTGGTGAACCGCTTACTAGTACTGTAAATAATAAAGGGAAAAAAAAAAAGTCAAACACGGTAGCAAAGAGGGGCTCCACATCCCTGATGAAGGAAAGGCAGCATAAAATGGGAGCAGCAAGAAGAACTCAGCCTCAGGCTCGTGCGTGCAGTAAACTGAAGGAAGGTGGCACATTTTACTTGCACGCATATGCGTCCCACCTGAAAATGTTCAGTGGCGGGTTCCAGGAATGACCAATGATTGATACTCCACTACAGTTGACAGGGGAAAAAGAAAAAATGATAGTGGGCAATCCTTATCTGCATCCAGACCCAGAAAGTTCACGACCCAAGGTAGATGAGTAGAACAGCACTCATATGGTAGCCAGAGACATCAATATTTAATGTCAATGAGCAGCCATAGATTAAAGAACAAGGGTTGCCAGGGTGATCGATAAAACGCACAGAGCCATTGAAGGTCGAGCACATTAGAGAGATAAACAGTAGCCAAGGATGAAGAAAAGAAATAGAGCTCAGCCCTAAGAGGTCCACGAACTTCTGTAACACAAGAAGGATAGGGATGTACATGATGTGATATCTCAGGCTCATAATTAAAAGAAAAATGGACGACAACCTAATTCATTCTTCATTCACAGGTAGACAATTTGGGTTGACAAGCACCCACCAGTATTAGGCGTCTGTAGGGATCAGGAATGAGGCTCAGGGTGGATTAAGATCTGGCTACAAAATGTTGATCGCTAGATAGATTGTAGTTGTAGCCAGACCAAGCTTGGACCAAGCAAGCTATGCACAATGGAGAATCCCAATGGCAGCATCTGACCGATGTAACCACCAGAGAGCAGCCTTCAAGGTACTACAGTTGGAAATGAGGGACAAAAATGTCAGAAGGGAATGCTGCACACAGCAACTGCACAATGTACATGGTTCCTGGAGGCACACCACTGACGATTGCTCTAGCATGTGACTTTAGGCCCGAACTCATGCCAGCAGGGCTGACACTCACATGCTCTCCAAGGACAATGGCAATGATTCTGGTGCAACATATGGGGCAGCCTATCATTGCAATTGCATATGAGTTGTGTAACACGACCTCCAAGTTCAAGAGAAATGTATTTCACCATAGAGGTTCCTGACAAGCGGGCAGTAGTGGTTGCGCCACCAGATAAAGGCCGAGAGGATGTTGACACCAGGGGCCCAAACATCCTTCCATATAGATTACCACATGAGAACATTGCGGACATCATGGTAGTGGAAGATCATCTCACCAAAACTGTGCCATAGTTTGAGAAGGAAGCCTTCACATTCTGGGAGGAGTCAATAGCACCAATGGGGCTGGCAGTATAGCTGCTCGCAGCAGATGTGGTCTTTGCATTGACGTTTGAATTACCACTGTAAGTGGAAAATAGTCAGCATCTTGGATTAGGCGTATGACAGGAACCCAGTACTGATGCTGTGACGGTGAAATGAAGGCCCCAGAGATGGCCTGGACATGGGTCGATAAGGGTCCATAGCAAAAGTCCAGCAAGGAGTGTGATTTTGTGCTTACAATACTGACTGCGGTATTCAGAGCTGTGCTTAGGCCACTGCCCAGGCTCATGTTGATGACGGACGGCAGACTCGAAGATTTGGCACTTTGGTAGGCCAAATTGACACCAGAAATGATGTCTGAGGTGTATCCACTGCCAGTATCGGAAAGGACCTTGATTGCGATACCCTTGGCGCATGTTGCAAGTCTGTATGTTGCACTGATGGCGTAGAGGAAATGACCTTAGCACTGACATAAAATAAGTCCTGTGACATGAATAAGTCCCATTGCCATCATGTGGGTTCCAAGGCTATGAGATAACAATGAGCGTTCCAGGTTGCAACAAAGCACTGACCCATTCCCATCCTGACTGGCATAACCACCAAACGTGGCGCCCCAGGACACACAGCCAGCGAAGGTGATGTGGGTGGCATATACTCCAGTATCTAGAATGAAGACCCAAGGTCAAAACATAATGCACACTGTAAAGTGGGTCACTAACCGATTCCATAAACATCAATGCCATCACCTGCGGATGGTCCTCTCAGTCTTGACCAATCCAAGACAAAAGCACATGATATCTTACAGTAGTCCCAAGCAATGCTGACGGAGAGGAAAGGCTAGCAAATGGGGGCTCGAGTCGGTGGAAGCCGTGTTTTGCTTCCAGCAACCGAGCGACACGACTGAGATCCTGATGTTCACTCATTGAGCTTCCCGGGCATTTGTTTCCCCACCTCCCATCCTATTGTATGTACTATCTCAGTTGTGATGGCAGCAGTTGAGCCCCCCCTAGCCACACAATGAGGTCTGCTGCACCCCACCCACTGAAACCCGTGAAGGGACTGCTTGGCAGTCTTGTCACTAATAGAGACAAGAGCTGTTAGACGAACGAATGGTAACAAGCTCACTACCTGGCGCATGCTTCTTATTAAAAACTCTTGACTTCCCTTGAGCCTCTGTGACTCCGTTTTTGTACCTTACTCACCATCCATGCACATTAGTAGTTCTTCACGGCCTGATGATTCTTTGAGTGGTCAGTTAAAACTCGCTCACCGTCATGGGTTGAACAATTTATCACATGGAGAATAGCAGACTGTAAATCATTCCTTCCCAGGATCTGTGCAAGTGGCCCACTCTACCAGCCTGTGGACATTGTCATCTATAATGCTGCATTGCCGGAGGACAGGAAAGATCATGTCCATGTGAGCAGTGGATGCTGATCCGTAGTTTTAGTGGGATGCCTGGGATCATGGGGGTGGACTGGTGGCATTCTGACCAGTCATGGGTGAGGGTCATAGTGTAGCTGAAGCACTTAATGAGTATAGTTTAATTATTTTGCCTAATTGTCACTAATTCGATTGTGTATGGCTGCTCTCAAATGCGGTGATCTCGTGACTATTTGTTTTATTGGTTTGATGGTGTCACACATGGTTTCATGGCAGATGATTGCATTTAGATGCCATGGTGTTAATGGGGCCAAGTGCCATAATATATATAGATTGCTGTATTGTGGAAGTGGTGTGTGTCGCATGCTATGCTGTCAACTAAGGTACTTGCTGGCACAGATTTGGATGAGGCCATGGAGCACAAAAACTCTTTATCATTCAACAGGTCCATGCCCCTTCACGTGTTGGCTGAATCACTCAGCTCTGCTCAGCCCCTGGTAGCTTGGCATCCCATGAATGTAGGTCCTAAATATCTCAATGCCAAGGTGAGAGGTCACATACTGTAGCCCCGATGATCTCAACAGTACATTATTGTAGCTGTTACTTGTCAATACAACTGAATACAGCAATGTGGGCAATCACATTACAATATCGTATTGTGCATGCGTCATTGGATCAGCACTGGGTCCCCTTGGGAATTACTGGCACCGGTGTGGAAGATAAAAACATCCAGTATCAGAAAATGCGAATATCCATTGATCCCAGCCATTGGAATGATCATGTGACCTATTACGAAATCAATTACAGCTACGCGCAGAAATCAAATTCATTCTATAACTCCGTCAGTTTTGATCGGAGAGGTACACCCATATAACTCTCGGAAAGCCACAATTCATACCTTTCTAATGGTACCAAACACAAGTCAAATGGACCAGAAATGCACTCTCCAGACCAATATTACTGTCAAAATTCAGGATTTTCAGTAAAAAACGAATTTCTCCGTCAGTTCACATTCAATCCTGTTGAAACAACCGCGCCTGGAAAGATATAAAAAATTCGCATCCAACAGTACTGAGCACGCGAAGAACAGATCGAAACTGAACTCTACAGAGCGATATTACTATCAGAATCAACACCCATCAGTAAAAAATGAATTTCTCTGTCAGTTTACACCAGATCTGCTCGGAACCACCGCGCCCAGAAAGCTGTTAAAAATCCGCATTGAATGATACCAATAACGTCTATTACGGATGTAAACTGTTGTTTCTGCATTGAATCCCATCCCATGCACTTGTCCCCATTATCAACCAGCAACAAAAACATCTTAACCACTGGACTACAAACAAATTAATCTCCAAGAACTTGGAAATATCCTTTGATTTCATCTCCCATTGCCACAAATAACTTCTAGAACCTCACAGATAAGAAAGATAACACTCCCTTGACTACCCTTTTGTTCTGTTTATGAATGACTCACCCTCCTTGCAACCACTTTATGAAAGATAACACCTTCTTAGCAACCCTTTTGTTCTGTTCATGAATGACTCACCTATCATGCAACCACTTTATGAATGACTCACCCTCCTTGACAACCCTATTGTTCTCACATATGACTCACCTAGGAGTGAGTCATATTCTTTAAACACAGCCACCTTCAGAAAGGTATAAAAGCTGGTAGATTTTCCTGTATCCCCCCATCATCTTCTCACTACTGGAATATACTACTGTCTACAAATCTGCTTGCATCTTAAGAGAGTACTGATCTAAAGCCATCTGGAGCTAAGTCATATACAAGGTTGTTAAGACTAAGTCACTGGAAGCCCTCTACGCGAAATACTAAGCCAAGGATAGTTGCAGGACCTAAGGTTAGAGTTGCTGGACATCCAAGGAAAGGTGAGTAATAATAAAGTCAAGTCAGAAGAAGAAAGAAATACATTGACACACTGAATCACGCTTAAACTAGTCCAGAACCCTCTTTAGAATCCGCATTTTGACCAGGAGGACACAAATAGGTACCCACAGATAGCAGTAAACAGTTCAACACAACACATATAAGCCTTTCACAAGCATCCCACGATATATCATTGACTATAGCTAGTCCACACCACAATCTTATCCTCCACTGAATACCATACCTAACTTGTTAGAGAGTGATCAACCATCAGAGCGAACCAGCCCATTGAATAAAAACAGAAATATAGTCTCCCATCTACACACTGGCTGAACCAGAGTTTAATTTGACAGTCATCAGAGCTCCCAATCCTTCTTCTATACCGGGGGGAGGGTGCAGCTCCCCTTTTTGTTTCAGCCACCATTTCTATGTACATATGAACTGGGTTAGCTTTGTTACAGTGCTCAACTGACTTTGGTGTGCAGTACACCGGAGGTTAACTTTAGGGCTCACATGATTCTCGTCCATGAAGTGAATCCAGCATTCATACAACAACTCCAGGTACGTTTCCATTATTGATCAGCATTCAGTTACATTGATATCCTATATTCATTGAGATGACTGAGGCCACATTCACTAATATGAAGCAGTTTTCACTGGTTACGCCATCGAGACCGTGGAAGGACTGGAATCAGCCAACAACGAATCTCCATTCCTACTCAGTTTCTCACCTGTTATTTGCAAATGGCCACGACATGGCAAGGATTTCCATCGATCCAGATGCACAGGTTGTAGTTAATCTGATTCTTGAAGAAGCCGCAAACTCCACTGAGGCTAATCCTGAATGAATGTTCGTTCGGCCAGGTGCTCCCACCATCCTTAAGTGGGATAACAGGCATTTCACTAACATCAACTTCACTTTGGTGGTTAATGATCAGATCAAACAGGGCGATGTCATTGTGGTGACAGCCACTGTGAGTGCATGGAAGGGCTCAACTGGGTGGCAAGTTGATCTTGAGCTGGAGGAAATTATCTGTGTTGGCAAGTCCTTCATGGTCAGTGTAGCATATTATAATTTTGGTGTCCTTTATTATTAAATCTGCTGTGTTCAAGCCTGAGAGTACTCTGGGTTCGAAACATAAATGACTTGGGGAATCCGATGAAAAGTATGGAAATGTGTGGTACTATCCTCAAATACCTGGATCTGACACCATGCATTTTGAATGGTCATCTCAACCGGACATTCAAAGTCTCCTACTCTCTGCATCACCAGAGAGTTCTCCTTCAAAGACGATGGTCAATTTGTCCACACCGATGCTGAGTTCTAACCTAGCATCCTCCCAAGGGTCTTCATCAGCCTCGACTTTTTCTTCAGATCCCTTTATCGAGGTTGTTGTGCCTGATGATGATCGGATGGACACTGAAGAGGAACTCATCCCGATGGGTAAGGGTAAATCACCAATCAAGAAGACCAAGGTATCCAACTGTAAATGAATAACAGTATATGTATACTGTGAAATTGTGTACAATTTATGATGTATCAACGACCCTAGCAATAGGAAGCATGGTAAATACAATGCACCTCATGAACATAGGGCCAGTCTCGCTGCTCAGCTACCCAGGAAGTGAGCATGCTGCTCGTCTCTTGTCACCAGAGTCAGCCGTTACTATTCAGTATCCACACAACAGTCCTGCATCTCCTTCACTTGTTTGGCATAGCCTAAACAACTCATTGCTCACAGATCCTAATTATCAGTTGTCTGGAGCCCCATATCTCGATCTTCAATGATGTGAGGAACCTCGCAAAGAGCATTCTTGCCGATGTCGAAGTGTGATCAAGGAAGACCTGTGGCTTTACATTCCATCCAAATTAGTTTGAGACAATGGAAAGGGGAACCGATAGTTCCAACCAGACAATGGACCATGAACATGGACCTAATCAAACGCACTTAAAGAGACAATTGAATGACACCCAAGTTAGAAATGGTGACTACCCCTTAAGGGGTGAGAACTTCTAGGACATCTGAACTTACAGAGATCAATGCAAGTGAGTTAGCAACACCCACAGTGAAATGTGACGAAAATGTGGAGATTTTGGATCTGCCACATGGCGGTGGGAAGAGGATCGGTAAGATGTGGATGGGAAGGGTTCGGATTTGCCACCCTTGTCAAGAGTGTTGCTGCGATAACAATCCAGGCCCCAATGGTAATTTTGAACTCGTCATCTGATTGTGCAAGTGCAAGCATTGGAAGACGAGGATCAGATTGCACAAAGATGCGTCACTCCAGGAAAAGAAGAAACTCACAGCCCCAACGCCACTACTGTCCAGTTGCTCGCTTGCCCATTGTTTTCGCAATCACCAATTCCAGCCAATCCAATGAGCCACAACATACAGGGGGGTTCCACTTCCCATCCTCTCAAACTAATTCGGACAGAAAGTAAAGCCGCAGGGCTTCCTCAATCACGGAAGCTTTGACATTGGGAAGAACATTCTTTGCAAGGTTCCTGGCATCATTGAGGATCAAGATATGGGGCTCCAGATGACTAATAATTAAGATACGAGGGGAAGAATGTACTTTGTGAGGTTCCTGGCATCATCAAAGATCAAGATATGGGGCTCCGGATGACTGATAATCAAGATACAAAGTAAAGGGTATCATCGGCAGCAGGACTGTAGCCCGTACCATAACCATAACCAGCATCAACGGTATGGGTTTCTGGGTAAGGATGAAGGCCTACTAGTTATGTGCTAGACTCACCGGTACTGTGGAGCACTCACGTGCCACCAGCATGTGGGTTTTTGAGTTCATATGCCAAATAGGGCATTCAAGATGTGCGTGTGGTATTTTCCCTGTCAGCTTCATGGTGGTAGATGCAGGGGTAGACAGGGCAGGACATAGCATTCCTGGTATTCTTCATTTCGCAGTTTGAAGTGATGTCAAGTATAGAGGGATGGGGCTTGGTTCAGCCCACATCACACTCGGGTGTCGAGGTGAGGATGGAGGGGATGGAAGAGAAGCCATGAGCTGCGGAGAATTAGCGAGTGATTGAGTGGAAGCCTAAGTCAAGGGGGAACATCGGCAAGCAGTGTGCACTTAACAAACAAGTTTCCATTTCCGCTATGACTTAAGCGAGTGGAGATGTCTCCAAGCTTGACAGCCATCAATGCGGCATCAAAAGTCTTCACTCTCTGAAGCAGAGCATTGTAGATCCAACCGAAAGCATCTGGGTTTTCGAGGGCCATCGCAGATCTAGAGAAGCTGGCAGATGGGACGAGGTGAGCTCTTCAGAAGTGCAGGAGCAGAAGAGTGACTGATACTTGTCGTGGATGGATGCACAGCCATGGACACACAGCCATGGACTGATTGGATATGTTCAAACCAGACAATGGTTACAGTGTAGGGGCACTGAAACTCCGACATAGCCTGCAGTAACATGAGGATATGACAGCCGCACAATTGACAGCATGAGCCCCACATGTAACCACTTTGGATGGAAGTGTGGAAGAGGGACATCATCGAGTTCGCGGTATAGAAGGCATGCAGCTTAATGGCCATAGTGCTACTACTGCACGAAAGCACACCATCTTCCGCATTCCATCTTCAAGGGCTGAAACATGTCTGCCATGGTGTGCTCAAGCAAGAGGTGATCAAGAATGAAGCAAGCATAGCAATCGATGCACAGGCAACACCGGAAATCCCCGCCAATGGCTTTAGAGTCGGGGATTGGCACTTGTCGCCGCTACTGATGGTACTTAGTCACTGCATTCTGTCATGTGACTTGTGACCTGCACCAATTACCTCATTTGATTGCTGAGTCATGTGACTTCTGACTCCAGAACTATAGTCACATCTGTAAATTGCCAGATTTGGTGCCAGAATAATGGTCAATTTACATGGAATGGAACCTACATCCTACCTTTCAGGTTCCAGTTTAAACCTGGTTTGAGACCAGTTTTTGGACTCAGGGCAAGGGAAAAACCTGAACCTGACCTGAAGAGAATCAAATGAAACCTGACCCCAATGGAACCTGACCTGGGTCAGGTTCAGGTTTAAACTCAGGTTCCACCAGTTTAAACCTGAACTGCAGTATTGTCAGGGCCACGCTGCGACAAGGGCACCAAACAAATGTAAACACAAATAATTCCAGCTAAGTCTGGTGTAAGTCCAGCTAAGTCCGCAAGAATCCGGGCAAGAATGAGATAAGGAGGTTAGGGATGTCAGGAGGAGTGGTCCAGCTGCCCAGAAGGGACTAGGCGGAAATGAGCACAGCAGTCCTTAAGCTCGTGGAGTCGACTGGATAATACTCGGAGCTGTAGTCCGGAGTAACAGCAGAAATCCTGAGAGACCAAAGCTGGGGTCTCTGGACTTCGCTCTCAGGACTACTTATACATGATGACTATACTACGGGGGAGTGATCGCTAAACTGTGGGTGGTTACAAGGGGGACAGGAACAGGAACAGAACAGAACTTGGCCAGGGGGCAAACCGGAAGCAATGGGAAATGAAAGGGAAATGAAACCAGATAGGGTTGGATCGGAGTCAAACCGGAAGCAAAGTGGACTTGGGTGAAGGAACTAAGCGGAGAACTGGACTGGAGGTGGGTGGACAAGGACCAGAGTGATCCAGAGTGGGCCGGAGTGGACTGGAGTGGACCGGAGTGAGGGACAAACCCTGACAAGTATCCATAAACACACAATAAGAGATGCCATCCTTTCCCACCTCCCTGAGACCCAGATACCACATGTTTTAATGTTGGCAAACCCAGAAATGATGAGACACCTATAGGGGTATTGTTTTCTGACCTAAGGAACAAATCTTCATGTTTATGAGCATGCTCTTGTTATTTTGATCTTTTAAGTTGATAATCTCCATGCTTGAGGTGTGTATTCTAGAGGTCTTGACATAAATTCTTGGGCCAAACAAGCCATAATATAAAATTTGCCAGTCATACAGTGGAATCACATGAGGGGTGATATGTGGAGTTCCAAGGTGTCAAACTATGAACAATAGATAGGTACATGAGGGAATGAAAAAGGAAAACACCTGGAGTTCTGAGGTGTCAGACTGGGGGACATCCTTGATACCTCTCAGGTATATATAGGGCATCTGGTGATTAATCTCTGGATGCTATAACTGCACTAGCCAAATAGGGAATAGGGGAAAATAACAAATGATGTGAAGCAGGAGATGGAAGATCAAATTGAATAACTTTCACATCTCAACAGGTTATTGATTAAGTTAAGCCCATTTTAACTCTTTGGCTATTCTTCAGAGAAATTGGGTTACTTAATCAATGACTGGATAGGAGTCTGGATTAACCCTATCATACTCAACACATGCTATTGACCTTAGACACTGAAAATTCAGATTTCAGCCAGCACACTACAATATACTATGCTTGGCTGTATGGTTGCCAAAGTTACAAACCTGGAAAACTTGAGTTTGAACCTGAACCTGACCTATGGTCAGTGGTCAGGTTCAGGTTTTGCCCTCATGGGTGATTTCAGGTTTTGGGGCCCCATTTCAGGTTCAGGTTCAAACCTAAACCTCTAGTAGTCTTCACAGTAGATGGAACAAGTGCTTCAATGACTCATGGGCTAAGTTTTGTTGTTTTTAAGGACTATAATGGCCTAAATACACTTTGCATGAGGTTGTGTGTTTGGCTTTGCTTCAAAGTAATACATTTCTCAACCAAGGAACCTGCTTATGTAATTCTAGTTTATGGTCAACATCAGTACTCAGGTCAGATATCCCTCATGTTTGAGGGGGTTCATGATTTCAGGTTCTAACTTGTGGTCAGATTCAGGTTTTGCCCAAATGGGGGAAAATCTGACCTGAACCTGACTTTGGCAACCATACTTGGCTGAGAGAAAGGTCTGAAGGTCACATAGTGGGGCCCCATTTGGGCCCCAAGTGATGCAGAAAATATGAAAGAGTGTTAAGGGCTCATTCTGGGGACTTGTTTGGGTGCAATGGGGCCCCATGTGTGAAATATCTACAGTGAAATCACACAGAGGGTGATATCCAGAGTTCTGAGGTGTCAAACTAAGGAAATGGACAGATACATGAAGGAAAGACAAAAGGGGAAATACCTAGAGTTCCAAGGTGTCAAACTGAGGGAGATCCTCTGGATCTCTGAGGTGTATATAAGGCATTAGGAGATTGATCTCCAGATGCCATGAATCATGCTAGCCAAATAAGGAATAGGGGTAAATAAAAAATTGGCAAAACAAGAGATGGAATATCAAATGGAATACCCATGTTGACATTATTCATGCTCATATCAATTTCCCATTGTTCCTATGCCTAGCTAGGGATCAAATAGTGCCAGAGATTTGATACATACCATAGGTAGGAAATATGGTTCACCAGCCTGCTTCCAGCTGATTTGTCTCATATTACATAAGCAGCTTCATGATAGCTAGTCACAGCAGGACACAACAATGTATCTTTTTACCTGCCGTTCAAAGTGTGACCTAGATACATGAATACTCCTGTCTACACTGGTCCCTGAGATCTCTCCAATCCCCAAAGGGGCTGGAAGCCAATTTCTCTCCATCAATTAACTTCCCATGGGACTACCTGTCACCTATTGTTAACAGGCTACAGCATAAAGGCCAATTTGTAATTCCCTTGCTAGGCTGGCAGCCATTCAACTACTAATTTGGATACTCCTGGATTAACAGCACTGGATAATCTATCCACCCTCTCTCTTCCTTCCTTGCCCAGATTTGGCAGATTAGGCAAGATTTAGTTTGATTCATTTGTATTTATATTTCTTCAGTGTCCACATTGCAGCATGGCCCAGACAGTAGTTCCCTTTGCCACATAGTTGATTTTTCTTAAGTGACATATTGTTTTAACCAGCACAGCCACCCCACCCTTAGTTCCTGAGGGCCTCAGAAACCTGATGAAACCTGGTGAAGAGCAAAGAACACAGAGTGCCAGCCCTGAAGTGATGGGAAAGCTTGTCCTAGAGACCTCACCCCATCCATTACACAAGATCCATGCATTTGAATTGGCTGAAATTTTTGGGAGATGATGAGGATAGTATGTAGAAAATTTCCACTGATTTTCAACTGAATTGGTGAGGGAGAACTTGGATCCCCCAAAGTGATTGAAGGGTGTGTTATAGAAACCTTCCCCTGTCCATTACATAAGATCTATGGATGGGAATTGGCTGAAATTTTAAGGAGAGGGTGACAATAGTATCTGGAAAGTTTTCACGAATTTTCAGCCAAATTGGTGGGGGGAATCTTATATGTGCTAAAGTGACTGGAAGGCTTGTCATTGAAAGATTGGCAGTGTGAATTACACAAGATCTGTGCATGGGAATTGGGAGAAATTTGGAGGAAATGATGAGAGGGATGGGTAGAAGGTTTGCACCGAATTTCAGCTGATTCTGTGATGGGGGCCATACATCCTGTAGCAGGGGGCTGAGGGAAATTGACTTGGGATTAAAAATGCTGTCCCTGTACCATTATCTTTCCATGACTCATACTCTGAAGGGGTATTTTTCGAATTTCAAAGCTGATTCATATCTGATTTCAGGTCCACCCCCAGCCAATCAGTGGTATCAATCTTCCTACAGTCACCCTCCAGTATGTACCCTCCATGTTATTGCAGGTCATATAAGCATACAGCGCAATAGAGCGCAGGTCTCTCTCCAGCCATATCTCATCAACCAAGCCACTCACAGACATCATAGTGGGCTTAAAATCACCCCACAGATCACAGCTACAATTTCATACCATTCCCATCCCTGACGCGGCTCTTAATGACCTAGAGCGCAACAGAGCGCAGGTCTTGCAAGCCCTCCAGGGCCTCAACCAAGACACCTAGAGCTTAGTGAGTACCACCATTAGAAAGGGTCAGATGTAGGCTACCCAGACACGATTGAAAAACCCTAGAGCGCATAAGATAACAGTGTTATCTTTGCCCCATAAGAGATTGAACACCATTCCAACACAGAACACAGTCTACAGTATCACCTAAATCACCCCACTACATCTTGAACACTTCCCATATCTCTCAAACCCTACACACAGTCTTCCCCTCATAGTCACTACACACTTCAACATCCACATCATTCCATCCTTTAGTATTCCATACCAATTCATTCACTAAAACATAACAGTCACAACTCTATTCTTTAATCAATCACCACCCTCCACAGTCCATTCAATTCTGAACATACATTCTAGTAGTCTCTGCATCATTCCTAGACAGTACCCTCAAAACAATCACAACAAACTTCATTGCTTTCACATCCTAATCAGTGTACTTGCTGTTCCATCCCAGTCCTCATTCACAACCCTCAATTCTGTGTGTATCCAACTGTAGGGCCAATGTCTCACATCCCATCCAAAGCCAAACCAAATTCCACTTGAAGAATCAATCTCAAGCTCATGTCCATCCATTAATAGCACTATTCTATTAGTTCCTCACATCTCAAAAATATTCATGGTTGCTTTGTATTGGTTCCCAAGAGATTCATGTGCGTATCCACCTGTCAAATGGTGTCAGATTGTGGCATTCATATGGCATTTAATCTGCTGAGGGCCCCAAGGGTTATATAAGGAGGCACTTTTCAGCCATCACCCCCCACTTGAAGACCTGCTCAACATCAACTGCTTCTCTGCTATCACAGGTATCATGGACCTCATAGCTGGTCAGTGGTTTAGCACAACTCTCCAGTAGTCCCAGGTTGTGCACTTGACACATTCACTTTATTCTCTTCACTAGGTCCCCATAATACATTTTCAGGTCATCTCCTAGCTCACACCCTCAACCTTCACACAGTCATCATAACCCTAGCATCCAGCAGGGCATAGGTCCTATACCCCACCCACAGGCATGTCAGTGGTACCAAATCATTCTACAGATGTCCTCTCCAATATAATTTTACTCCCACATCTATTCAGGTCATATAGCCTAGGGCACACGTCCTATATCTCACCAACCAGGCACCCATGAACATGTCAGTGGTATCACAATTATCCTACAGATCTCCTCTCCAATATATTTCCACTCCCAGCTTCATTGCAGGTCATATAACCCTAGGGCGCAGGTCTCTGCCTAGGGTGCAGGTCCTATATCTCACCAACCAGGGCACCCATGCACATGTCAGTGGTATCAAAATCATCCTACAGATGTCCTCTCCAATATATTTCCACTCCCAGCTTCATTCCACATCATATAACCCTAGGGCACAGGTCTCTCACTAGGGCGCAGGTCCTATATCTCATCAACCAGGGCACCCATGCACATGTCAGTGGCATCAAAATTATCCTACAGATCTCCTCTCCAATATATTTCCACTCCCAGCTTCATTGCAGGTCATATAACCCTAGGGCGCAGGTCTCTGCCTAGGGCGCAGGTCCTATATCTTAGCAACCAGGGCACCCATAGACATGTCAGTGGTATCAAAATTATCCTACAGATCTCCTCTCCAATATAATTCCACTCCCAGCTTCATTCCAGATCATATAACCCTAGGGCGCAGGTCTCTCACTAGGGCGCAGGTCCTATATCTTAGCAACCAGGGCACCCATAGACATCCAAGTGGTATCAAAAATTATCCTACAGATCTCCTCTCCAATATAATTCCACTCCCAGCTTTATTGCACATCATATAACCCTAGGGCACAGGTCTCTCACTAGGGCGCAGGTCCTATATCTCACCAACCAGGGCACCCATGCACATGTCAGTGGGATTGAAATTATCCTACAGATCTCCTCTCAATATAATTCCACTCCCAGCTTCATTGCACATCATATAACCCTAGGGCGCAGTCTCTCACTAGGGCGCAGGTCTTATATCTCATCAACCAGGGCACCCATAGACATCCAAGTGGTATCAAAATTATCCTACAGATCTCCTCTCCAATATAATTCCACTCCCATCTTCATTCCAGCTCACATCACTATAACAACCACAGGGCGCAGGTCTCTTTCCACCCATATCTCCTCAACCAAGCTACTCCCACACTTCTTTTTGGGCTCAAAATGACCACCCAGATCATACCTACAATTTGGTACCATTTATGTCCCTGTTGCAGCTCTTAAAGACCTAGGGCGCAACAGGGCGCAGGTCTTGTGACCCCTGCAGGGCCTCAACCAGGGCAGCTAGAGCTTAGTGAGTACCACCATTAGAAAGCCTCAGATGTAGGCTACCCAGACACAGGTCAAAGTCCCTAGGGCGCAGTAAATAACAGTGTTATTTATGCCCCATAAGAGATTGGCCTTCAGCACATTAAATTCCATTTCAATCCCACCATATCACACCATCTCACAGGTGGATACCCATCATCAATCTCTTGGCAACTAATACAAACCCACCACCAATCTTTTTGACAGCTCAGCAACCAATACAGTAGTCTGATTAATCAATCAGCAGGGCCTCCACATTCATTCTTCAAGTCCAATTCCCTTTGCATCCCATCTCAGAACTTGGTCTTACTATATCATTGACAGGCAATGTACTATCTCATACCATTCATACACTCCTGCCTCTATCATCAACATTATCTAGGCAACAAGGCTGATCTCAGCAAAGAGCCTTTATCAAAATCTGCCTACTGATGACCTCCAATATAATCTCACTCCCATGTCCATCCCAGATCATAATGATATAGTGCCAGAGAACAACAGAGTGTATGACCTGTAACTCAACAACCAATCCACTCACAAGGCTGCTGTGTGAATGGTACTAAAATGTCCCTACAGATAACCTCTTCAATATGGTCCCACTCCTATGTCTATTGCAGGTCATATAACCATAGAGCACAACAGAGCACAGGTCTTGTATATCAACAACCAGTCCACCCCCAGCCACATGAGTGGTATCAAAATGTTCCTACAGATCACCCCTCTAATATGGTCACACTCCCATGTCTATTGCAGGTCATATAACCATAGAGCACAACAGAGCGCAGGTCCCTCAGGAGAGCGCAGGTCCTGTATATCAACAACCAGTCCACCCCCAGCCACATCAGTGGTATCAAAATGTTCCTACAGATCACCCCTCCAATATGGTCACACTCCCATGTCTATTGCAGGTCATATAACCATAGAGCGCAACAGAGCACAGGTCCCTCAGGAGAGCACAGGTCCTGTATATCAACAACCAGTCCACCCCAGCCACATCAGTGGTATCAAAATCTTCCTACAGATCACCCCTCCAGTATGGTACCACTCCCATGTTTATTGCAGGTCATATAAGCATACAGCGCAATAGAGCGCAGGTCTCTCTCCAGCCATATCTCATCAACCAAGCCACTCACAGACATCATAGCGGGCTTAAAATCACCCCACAGATCACAGCTACAATTTCATACCATTCCCATCCCTGACGCGGCTCTTAATGACCTAGAGCGCAACAGAGCGCAGGTCTTGCAAGCCCTCCAGGGCCTCAACCAAGACACCTAGAGCTTAGTGAGTACCACCATTAGAAAGGGTCAGATGTAGGCTACCCAGACACGATTGAAAAACCCTAGAGCGCATAAGATAACAGTGTTATCTTTGCCCCATAAGAGATTGGAACTGAGTTTAAACCTGAACCTGACCCAGGTCAGGTTCCATTGGGGTCAGGTTTCATTTCATTTTCTTCAGGTCAGGTTCAGGTTTTGCCCTTGCCCTGAATCCAAAAACCAGTCTGAAACCAGGTTTAAAACCTGAACCTGACCTGAATGAGACCAAACCTCAGGTCAGGTTCAGTTTTGCCCTCATGGGTGATTTTGGAACCTGGTCAGGTTTAGGTTTTGCCCAAATTGGGCAAAACCTGACCAAAACCTGACCATGGCAACCATACTTGCAAGCCCTCCAGGGCCAAGATAACACTGTTATCTTATGTCCTATACAGATTGTCAATCATGTCTGGCTAGTCTATATCTGAACCTTTCAAATCCTCATACTGCTA
>MU128954.1:177636-265173 GCA_014904985.1 Hydnum rufescens UP504 | reverse complement strand
ATTGCTTGTGACTACCACGCCCTGAAATCTGTTAAAAATGCCCATTGAACAGTACCAAGGGAAAAGTGATCAGACGTGAACTCCATTTTTCACAAGACAACCCCCTCCCCATGACTCTCCTTTGTCCCACCATCACAAATAGCGAATTACTCCCAGCCTCTATTCCAATGGAGAAAGACTTCAGGGAAACCTATCCAATTTTCCTTAAGGGAACTTGTCCAGAATTGAAGGAGAATAGCATGTAATGTGTCAATCTCCCTTTTATCTTGAAATGGAATATCTCCATCAATTTTAAAGATTTAACTTCATTTTATTTTCCTCATGTGTCCTTATGTCTGGCTTTTTCCCTATATTGAGTTGAAGGTCTGGATTGTATATTAGGTGCAGCTAGGCACACAAATCAGAAGTTCTTCCCTCCCTCCAGTTTGAAGCTCTTTTGAATTTGCTGCTGGTCCCTGGGTGATTACAAAAAGGTGAATTATAGCTACACGTTTGACTAAGGCCTCAAAAAGAGATTCTAGGGTGTAGGTAATCTCACAGAACACATATACTCACTTAATTGCTGGCTTGTTGGCTACAGCAATTTCCTGTATCCAACAGACCTCCCACTCGAAACCTGAACACTCGATTTAATCCTGGTGGTCCCCTTCCTTTGTCCTTGCCTTCAACGACGTGGACTGTAGCTGGATTGATCTGCCATCCTGGCTTACACCGTGCGAAAGGGCACACCAGCTATCCTTTTGCATGTTCTTTATTTTTGTTTACTAACATCAGTACTTATTAACTAGTCTTTCAGCCTGCCCACCGCATGAACCCCTAAGACAAACCAGCCGACCAAGACACGCAATCCCAAACCGATTGCACAACCTATTGACCCGCATCAATCACACCCCCTGTGGTGGCGACCCCGTGAGGAGATAATATATATAAATAATAAATACTAAACAAATATATTTATATAGTATAGCACAGCCAGGAATGGCCAAAAGATGACCCAAAAAAGGGCCAGCTTTTGCTGTACAAGTCTGGGGGCGGCCTCTCAGGTACCACTCTGATCCCTGAAAGTGTACTAATTAGGGTCCCCCACCTTAACTGACCAGGCTGCAGATTACAATAGATCTAGATCCACCACCCCTCTGGCCTCATGTCTCCAAGCTCCAAAAGTCCACTTAGATAGGATTATGCAATCTATTAGGTGGGAAAAGAATGGGTGGCAACATCACAAACTTGCCATTTGCCAAGATGCAGATCTTCTTTCCAGCACACTTATAATCTACATACATATTCCCTCTCTTAAATTTTTTTTACCAAGGCCTAATTGTAAATCTCCTCCCTCTTTTTACCTCTAACTGCACTCCTTGAGGCCCTGCAGGCCTTGCAACACCCATGCTCTCTTGTGCTCTATGTCTTTAAGGGCCACACCAGCCAATCAGCATGGTATCAAATTGTAGCTGTCATCTCTGGGGTTATTTTAAGCCCACTCTCATGTCTGTCAGTGGCTTGGTTGGTTAGATATGGGTGGAAACAGACCTCTGCTCTATGCCCATATCACCTGAAATGGACATGGGAGTAACACCATACTGGGGAGGTCATCTGTAGCATCCCACTCAGGTCCCTGTCAGTCCAGTTGTTGTTGAGTTGCAGCACCTGCACTCTAGTCAGGGATGGACATGCCAGTGTCACCATATTGGAGGCATCATCTGTAGCAACATTTTAGCACCATTCACATGTCAGTAGATTGGCACTCTGTTATGTTCTGGCCCCCTATCACTATCATCTCAGATCCACATGGGAGTCACATTATATTGGAGGTCACCTGTAGGCAGATGTTCATAAACACTCTTTACTGAACCCTGTTGCTTAGATAATGTTCATGATACATGCAGGAGTGTATCAATGGTATCAGATAGTAGATTCCCTGTCCATGATATAGTGGCACCAAGTTCTGGCATGGCATGCAATTCCACTTGAACAATCAATGTGGAGGCTCTGTTCATAGATGAATAGCACTATTGGATTAGTTGCTGAGCTGTCAAAAACATTCACATGGTCGCTTTGTATCAGTTGCCAACAGATTCATCATGGGTATCCACCTGTCAGATGGTGTCATATGGTGCTATTCAATGCAATTTAATGTCCTCAAGGCCCAAAAACTTATATATAAGGAGGCACTCTTCAGCTCAGCTATGACCCCCCACATTTCAGACCTGCTCCTGCAACTAAGTACACCTCTACAACCCAATCTTAGGAACTTGACACCTGGTGAGTATGTTGCATCCACTCCAGGGCATCTGTCTGCAAGCCATGAGGATGGATGGTGGTTGGCTATCTAGCAAGATTCTGAGAGTAATTCTATGGTATGTGGACTGTTGAATAGACTCCAGAGAGTTGTGATTCATTAGCTCTGAGTGCTGTTACTGTTCTTTTTCAGCCATGACCATGAAATTCATCCCATCCAATCCTAAAGAACAACATCATCTCCAAGTCTGTAGACCATTGTTTCCACTCCTATTTTCAAAACTAATGTGGTGTCTCCTGGGAAAATACAACTCTCACATCTGATTGCTGTCAGATGCAGTTGACCAACAACATTGGATGCCATTCAATGATTACATAAGCTATCCTCTCCAGCATCTTCCACCAATAGGGAAATATGATGGGGGGGTACAACATGTTTGTTAGTAGAGTTCCCAACCACCCTACCTGGAATGCAGTGGCCAGGTGTCATTTAGTCAGGAGAGCAGTGTCAAATGCCAGGCAATTCATCACAAGGAGGAGATATTACACCCTATTGTTTCACACATGATACACTACAGATGATAATCCAATATTGCACTCTATCATTTCAGAGGTCATAGTGTCAGGAATCCAATATTGGACCCTATTGTCTCAGTGGTCATAGGCTCAGAAATCCAATATTCGACCTTATCATCTCACAGATGGTATGGTCAGCAATCCAATATTGGAGCCTATTGTCTAGAGGTGATAGAGTCAGGAATCTCATATTAGACTCTATCATCTCCACAGTGATAGGGTCAGGAATCCAATATCAGGGCCTATCATTTCAGAGGTGATAGGGTGAGAAATCCAATACTACACTCTATCATCTAAGAGGTGATACAGTCCAGAATCCAATATTAGAGCCTGTTGTCTCACAGGTGATAGAGTCAGGACATCAGTACTAGAGGCTATCATGTCACATGTGATAGCATCAGAAATTCAATATTGGACCCTATCGTCTTGCATGTGATAGCATCAGAAATCCAATATTAGAGGCTATCATCTCAGCATGTGATAGTGTCAGAAATCCAATATTAGAGGCTATCATCTCGCATGTGATAGTGTCAGAAATCCAATATTAGAGGCTATCATCTTGCATGTGATAGCATCAGAAATCCAATATTGGACTCTATCGTCTCACATGTGATAGCATCAGAAATCCAATATTAGAGGCTATCATCTTGCATGTGATAGCATCAGAAATCCAATATTGGACTCTATTGTCTCACATGTGATAGCATCAGAAATCCAATATTGGACCCTATCATCTCACATGTGATAGCATCAGAAATCCAATATTGGACTCTATCATCTTGCATGTGATAGTGTCAGAAATCCAATATTGGACTCTATCATCTCACATGTGATAGCATCAGAAATCCAATATTAGAGGCTATCATCTTGCATGTGATAGCATCAGAAATCCAATATCAGAGGCTATCGTCTCACATGTGATAGCATCAGAAATTCAATATTGGACCCTATCATCTCACATGTGATAGATCAGAATTCCATATAGCGGATATTGGTCAGAAAGTGAGTTGAAGCGCCTTCATGTTCCTTTGCATGTGATAGTCATCAGAAACCTCTCCCAGATAATTATATTGCATTATCTCGCAGAGAGCGGGCGAATTTGATCATGTTTCATAAAGATACACGACCAGATGTGAGTAAGCACCTCTCTCTCTCCCCGAATCAGCCTACTCTCGAACATAAAAATCGCCACAGTGATGTAAGTAGGAAGAGCGAAGAAGACGAGACGCGCCCGAGGGCACACCACCTGCTCCCTCCGTATTCATCCGTGCTGCCATGGGTGTGGATGATGATACTCATAAGACCTCAGTAGTTGAACAGATGTACTCCGCTACAAAACCGTCAACGTCTCGTGGGTAAATCGATCGAGAACGATGCGCGCAAGATAATGTAAGCAGGCCTAATCATTCATGCATAGTGATATGAGACGAGTGAGCTCAGTAGAAAATCCACAACCATGTATCTGGACAGTCTGAGTAGATGTCCCACATGTGATAGCATACATGACAATCCATATTGGGACCCGACCCAAATGTAAGCAAATCCAGTACACATGTACCGATAGCCATACAGGGCAAAGAATAACCGACCCACTATTGGACTCTATCATCTTGCATGTGAATCTCCCAGTGGTCACGCGAACAGCAAGTAATGGACGAACTCTATCATCCGCAGCATAGTGAATCATCAAGAATGCCAGGATTAATGTAAGAGGCCGGTGTGCATCCAAGTGCGATGCGCGTCGAAATAGCATCACGCACATGCGAATATCAAAGTGAGGCTATCGTTGCTGGCCCAGCAGACTAGTGATAGCATCAGAAATAATCGAATGTCGCGACCACTATAATCATCTCACACGTGACTAGCATCAGAATCCAGTATCAGAGGACTCATTGTCTCACATGTGATAGCCATCGAGCAGAAAACGTTCACGGATGAGGTGTGGAACCCAGTAGTGATCATACGTGCACAGTCGTGATAGCATCCACCGAAACACTCCCACGATCACTCTTATGTGTAACAAAGAATCATCTCACGACCACGCCCGATATATCAGATACGCCAAATATCGAACGCACAGATCAATGCACTCGCAGTGACTACATTGCAGAAATCAGCATGTACATCATACCAATAACCACGAGGCATATTCATCTCACACCCGCTCGATCACACGTTCAGACAAACTCCTCCCCCTCAACAGGAGGCTAATCAACCAACTCATACACATGTAGATGCATTACGCACCCAACCCTCACCCAATAAATTAACCCTTTCGATACATTCCGCACCGGCATGTCTCACAGAATTGGCGGTCAGAGAAAATATTCAAATATTGGACCCACCCTAAAATCATCTCACAGGGGTAGAATAAACGCCAAGATACTCAAATACTCTAGACTTCCATGATCATCAAAGATGCAGATAAGAGAACCAATCATCCAAATATTAGACCTCTATCATCTCAATGCCAAATCAGCGCGTTGGGACAACTAGTCCCCATATTAACTCGTAAACCAAAAACCTCCATTTACAGAGAAATAGCGATAAGGGTCAGGAAACTCAATATTAGAAACCTCTATTGTCTCAGATGCAATAGGGTCAGGAATCTCATATTAGACTCTATCATCTCAGATGCAATAGGGTTGGGAATTCAATATTAGACTCTATCGTCTCAGATGTGATAGGGTCAGGAATCTCATATTAGACTCTATCATCTCAGATGCAATAGGGTCGGGAATTCAATATTAGACTCTATCGTCTCAGATGTGATAGGGTCAGGAATCTCATATTAGACTCTATCGTCTCAGATGCGATAGGGTCAGGAATCTCATATTAGACTCTATCATCTCAGATGTGATAGGGTCAGGAATTTGATATTAGAGGCTATTGTCTCACAGGTGATAGCATCAGGAATTCTCTCCTATGACCATGTTCCCAACCCTTTTAACTGATACAACATTTTTTTGCTAGTTTTGGAGGTACTCCAACCTAGACCCTACCCCCACCTGAATTACAAAATAAGGATAGGATTACATAATCAAGTCAAATACAAGGAAATGCCCTTAAGGCGATTGATGAGAGAGTTGCAAAGCAGGAATTACATGAGGTCACAAGAGACAAGTATGTACGAGGAAGACCAGCTTCTTGAGAGTTAATATGCAAAGGTTTAAAGATAAGAGTTGCAAGCAATAACTGAGATCACAAAAGGATAATTCAATCGGTTGACAATATATTCTTGATCTTCTAAAGAGCAAGTGTACATCAAGTAACTACTTATACTTCTAGAGATCAAAAAGGGTTTATGAATAAAGGGATGTTTGAATAATGGAGGGATGTATATAATAGGAAATGCTGAAAGAGGAAGGCACAATGGTGGTGAGGGGGAAGGTCATGTGATGATGTGATAGGCTTGGTTATTCTGCATATGTAAGCAAGGTTACAAGTACAACTCATAACAGGGGCACAATGGAATCTGTCAATATTATCAGTACCTGGCCCTATACCTGAAGATGCAGGAAAGAGAGAGGCTGCAGCTAGTGCCTAGGCTCCCACAGAGTCACAACCAAATACTGGATCTTCAAGTCAGAACACATGGTGATCAAGCTCTGAATACATGCTGACTGTGTTTGCTCACGGAGCATATCCACCCTTCAAGTGATGGACCATAACATCACATCACCAGCTGGGCAAGTTATCCTTGGACAGAATGGTCTTTCCAGTGAGAACTGACACATGGTCTTGTCCAGAGATGCTAGACTTTGAAAGTGAGGCCTGTCATTGGATTGAAGGAGAATGTGTTGTAGTAGTAGGGGCAAGAAGTTGCTTTGATGATATCAGTGTTACTGCATTTACAGACTTACACCCCTTGCCTTGGGCCGGCATTGAGTTGGGACAGTAGAAATGCACATCTGATGTGCACAGAATATGTGCACATCAGCATCAAAATTCCCATTGAGTTCATGCATCAGCATCAGCATCAGCATCAGCAGTGAGGCAGTGGCAGCAGAGAAATGCACATTGGCAACCACATGCATCAACATGCATCCAGCATACACATCACTGGTGTTGATGACACTGTGGGTCAGACACATGATCCATGGCTTTCTTATCCTATTCTCATGGCCCCTATAGTCTGCCCTGATGCACAGAATCATCCACAATGTGGTCTCTTTGCCTTGTCCTTAGTTACTAAATTTGGGAACACAAAGCCACCTGGCAGTGAGTTCAATATATAGAACACCTGCACCATTTCCTAGTGCTGATTGGCTCAGCAACTTCTACCCAATAGTCTCTATTCCACCCTCTCAGATAGCCCACAGAACCATTCAACACCATGTTCCCAAAAAGAGCTCTCTCCACGAGAGTCTTGGAATTACACTAGGACTGCCTAGGTACTTGTGTCTCATGGTCCCCTTCAGCAAAGCACTATTTTCAATAGTGACCTCCTCCATGACATAGGTACACATGAGACCATTCAAAGCACTCTCACAACTGCCTCACAGCTGATAGTTACTCTTCAAAAGAACCTAGAACCAATGAACTTGAGTATCTGTGCATTGCCCACAATCAAAGTGATTGCCCGGCTCCAGTCCTCACACCTTATCCTTCGACAACAAGTTGATGCCTCCGCAATGATGAGTGAAACCTCTCCATCTACAATGTTTGCTTCCTTCAGTCCTTCTTGTCCTCCTCCTGATTTATCCACAATTGTGAATACATCCCCTTGTACTCATTACACCGGATCACCAACCCCTTGTGCAGGACTTCCTCTCTGGGCTGTCTGAGTCTGTATGTTCTCCAGTATACAGGTGGAAGGGGTGACCACTACTTTGTGTATATAGGATAGAAGTACCAATAGATAATTTAACGAATGGAATGGGGCTGGTATGGAGGATTGAGAATAGTCAATGAGTAGGATGGAGGATTGAGAATAAATAAGTCAATGAATGGGTATGGGGATCAAGAATAAATAAGTCAATGAACAGTATGGGGGATCAAGAATAGATAAGCCAATGGTATGGCGGATTGAGAATAGACAAGTCAACAAACGGTATGGGGGATCAAGAATAGATTAAGTCAAAGAATGTATGGCGGTTCCACCATTCCATCCAGATAAACTATGAATGAAGGTGCATAGATTGGCACGACAGTTATCATGCATCAGTTGAGAGCAATGAAGATGCCAGCCCAGTGGGAGGATTCACAAGTGCAGGAGACAGATTCGAAACCATGAACTGTGCATGCGACAGGACAGCTGGCTGATGGGAGAGGTGGGAATTACCATCAGGTTGTTGCATCTAACAGGATTGGACTGGATAAATAGAAATAGACTGCGGAAATGAGTGTGGATGCAAGACAGCATAGTGGGTTGGGCAAAACGAGTCCCTCATGCATGAATCAATCATTCCCGGCATCGCGGTCTGAAGCTGCATGGGGTCACGGAAGGAGCAAATACTCGGGTATTAAGGCACAGCTAGAGGACACAGTCTACCACGCAGTGGTAGATACTCAGATGGTTAAGAGCCATCAGGGAAATGTGAAGCCATACCCTAGGGGGCTAGGGGAACCAGCAAAACCTCAATGATGATAGAACTGATGTTCAAACGTGACTTAAGCGAATCCAGAAATCTGGCGCACTGGCACAGAAAGTGGATCCACATAACACTCAAACTCCTGGGGAGCAAGGTAAGCTTAAGGACCTCCCGGGCGACACGGGGACATGAATTCTATTTGTGTTGTCCAATGTTTAGAGTGGTATTTTGAGTAAGAGACGGGGTAAAGCGCTGAGTCGTACGAGCCCAAACGGCATTTCCAAACCTTTAAATTGTTATCACCAAGGGACCTAGCATGCCAAAGAAGCTTAATGGAACATTATACATAGCTGAGGGAGTGCTGGCTGGCCACCAAAACCACTTCCAGTGTTTCCGGTGATGCGCGCATCAGGCCGCATCGCTGCCGCAGCGATGCGGATGCGGATGCGGATGATGCGCAAATCTCCGGCCCCATTGAGTTGCGGCGCCGAATTTCCAGCTTTTGCTTCCGGATGTTGCCTCAAGTCCTCAACTGTGAGTCTATCTAGGGCGCTTGTTACATTCCTTGAATCTAATTACCCAACTCCCTCAAAATACGACACCTAGGGCAACTGAAAAGTCACGGTGTGGTGTCTCCGTCCAGCATCCAGCCACACCCACTCAGAATGTTCGAACGTACCCTCTCAGACTTAATTCGAGGTCTCCGAGCATCGAGCAAGAAAGATGAACCAAAGTTCATTTCACTTGCCATAAATGAGATTCGGAGTGAGGTTCGAAGCAAGGACATGGAACTTAAGGCGGCTGCTATTCTTAAGCTGACCTATGTGCGTGATAATCTTGACATTTATTTCCCTTGTCTGAACGAGTTCTGTTAGCTCGACATGTTGGGCTATGACATGTCGTGGGCCTCGTTCCACGTTGTAGAGGTCATGTCTTCTTCTAAGATCCACCTAAAAGCCGTGGGATACCTTGCTGCCGTGCAATCGTTCAAAGCGGATACCGATGTCATAATGCTGACTACTAATACCTTGAAGAAGGTAGTGATTCCTCCGGCATGATCCATCCCCAGGTCTCATATACGTTGACTATCATAGGACATTGCATCTCCCCACCCGGCCGACATAACCATTGCCCTTGATGGCTTATCACATATTGTCACTCCAGACCTGGGCCGTGACCTCTCGCATGACCTGATTGCAATGCTGAACCATTCTCGACCAAGAATACGCAAACGTGCCATTCTAATGATGTACAAGGTCCTTATGAAGTATCCTGAAGTTCTCCCGCATTCTTTCAATCGTCTTCGCGAGAAGCTTGATGACCCCGATTCAGGTCTGCTCAGCATGTTCATTTGCCTGCAATGTGCTGAATCATCCTTGACATTATCCAGGGGTTGTATCTGCGACGGTTAATGTGCTTTGCGAACTGGCGAGGCGGGATCCCCAGTATTACCTTCCTTTGGCCCCCCAATTATTCGATATTCTTACCAAGTCTTCCAATAATTGGATGCTCATTAAAGTGATCAAGCTGGTCTGTCCCTTGTCCTCCATTCTCCCGGACTATTACCGTGTCTAATGTTTCTGCTTGGTTCATTATCCCTCTGGTATTCTTATCCTAGCTAGGTGCTCTAGCTCCTTTCGAACCTCGTCTAGTGAAAAAGCTGCAGAAGCCAGTAACAGATCTCATCTCAACAACACCGGCGGTGTCTCTGCTGTACGAATGTGTGCACACTTGCATTATCGGTGGTATGCTAGAGGGCCCAGGCGGCAACTCTCTGGCAAAGACGTGCATCGATAAACTGGCCGCATTTTTGCGCGACCCAGATCAGAACTGTGAGCTATGTTCGGGCCCTCTCGCGTAACGAAACACACGTTGACGGTGCAGCGATTGCAAATCAGTGAAATACATTTCGTTATTGGCCATGGCAAAAATAGTTCCCTCGCACCCCCATCTCGTTGCCGCCCACCAGGATGAGATCATCTCCAGCATTGAAGATCAAGACATCAGCATACGAATGCGTGCTCTTGATCTTGTTTCTTCCATGGTTCGTCCTTGACATGATCTATACAGACTGAACACTGACATTCATCGCCAGGTGACTGACTATAACTTACAGTCAATTGTCCAGAGACTACTCGCATACCTTGTACCCAGCCAAGAAAGTACGACATCCGCCCTCCCAAGTGCCGCCCAATCCCTCGCACGCACAGCAGCAGCAGTGACATCCGATATGTCTCTGGCCACCCCGGTAACCCGTGCAGATGCATCACCCACACCCTCGACACTCACTTCCGCTTACCGCCTCGAAGTTTGCCGGCGCATTATTACCATGTGTTCTCGCGACGCATATGAGAATGTTACTGATTTCGAGTGGTATCTCTCCGTCCTCGTTGACCTGGCTTATGTTTCTAACGTGGGCTCTATTGGACGCGATATCAATGACAAACTCCTCGACGTCGTGGTGAGAGTTAGGGGTGTGAGAACATTCGCTGTTGGGCTGATGCTCCGCCTATTGAACGATGAAATATTATTGGAAAATTGCCGCGATCCCACGAGTTGCTCTGAAGTCTTGTGGGCTGCTGCATGGATCTGTGGCGAATATTGTTCGTACGTGTCTATCTCATTTGCATTGGCCCTTGGCCTACCATTCTTTCTCCGAGTACACTCACATTATCGTGACAGAGAGCTGGCGAGCCCACAAGAGCTAGCCCCTCTTCTGTTGCAGCCCAACGTCATGCTACTACCGGATGAGACAATCACAATTTATTTGCAGAGTGCGCTCAAAATATTCGGGCACTGGGCGGCAGAAGTGTCTAAGCACTGGGATGAGGGTTTGCTCCCAGAGATAAAGGACCAGGTCGACAAGATGATTTCCAATCTCGATCGCTTCACCACTAGCCCACACATCGAAGTGCAAGAACGTGTGAGTTTCTTTCTCGCCTCTCCCGCCCATCTGCACTCTGAAACCCTCTCACGTACTGCCCAGGCCTCGAATATCTTTCAATTGCTCACATTTATGAGGGTTGACTTGTCCAAACATCAGGAAAAGCTAGCGCCAAGTTCCATCTCAAACTTAGAATCACCCAATTCCTCTCTTCCTTCCCTTTCCAAAACCTCGTGGGCCGAACCCAGCTTCCCCAAAAGTCTATATCTAATTCGACCGCTACATGTTGGAGAACTGAATGCCATTGCGCCTCAACCCCAGGCTAATGTCCGCGTTCCCGAGGGTCTCGACCTTGGGATTCGAATCGTCCCACTTTCCCGCTTTAAAGTTGAAGACAGCGGGATTATTGCTAGCACATGAAGAGGGTATAGAGAACGCATCTCCAACAGCTAACCGTCGGAGGAAAGGAAAGGGGAAGGCAGAAGACGAGTCTGCGAAAGAGAAGAGCAAAGGAACGAAGAAAAAAAAAAGAGATCACTTGATGGCTGAGGCTTATATTGAAAACCCAGGAGATGCCGCGGCGAGAGAAAAGGCAAGTGCAGGACTTTTCTTGCGAACAGGTACTAATCAGCTATACGGTTTTTTATTATTAGCGTAGGGCCGAACGCATTGCCCTGATGCGGGATGATCCTTATTATCTTGTGGATGATCCGCCTCATCGCTCAGCCCCTCAAGATGATGTGGATTCAATCCCTATTATTCGTCTAGACGACCTGCCTTCGGGAGGTGAGCACTGCAACTTGCTTAGTTCCACGTGTTTCTTCCCCATATGGAGAGCAGTTAACTAGTATGTTGCACTCCAGTGCGAACGCGTGCGTTCGGCCCCACGCCCGTTCTATCTCGGTCGTCGTACACCTCTCTCCGCAGCAGGTCCTCAACCCCCGTTGTGGTCGATCGAGGCGGAGAGGTCTCCGCAGACATACATACTCCGACGTCAGCAACGCCCCCAGTCTCATTGAAATCTCCTACGACGCAGCCTTCGAGCAGCAGCGCAAGCGGATTTATTCCGAGCACGAAACCTCTGAGTAGAGGTTTCCCCCCGTACGAGTTGGATGATGATGATGGGGGGAAGAACGGGCTCGGTGTCAGTGCACCCGAGCCGATCCAGGTAACCAGGGTGAAAAAGAAGGTATGGGCTTGATGTCTTCATTTCACACAAAAATTGACTCGTTTTACTTCCCCTTGTAAAGACTAAAAAGCCAGTTGAAGACGCGTAGTTCCATTGGCCAGGTGATGCTGGACATACTTTCCAGTCGCAGTTTCCATTATTTCCGGAATATTAATGCAAGATCTCCCGCATCAAAAGGCTTTTGGATTGACTTGGATTAATACTGCTACGGGTGTATTAAAAGTGAGGGAGAAAAAACAGCAGAATACCAAAAAAGCCAATCAAAGATAGTCCTTTAACACCTCGAAAATACTACTCCTCGACGTGTTCCACCGACTCAACAATGTCGCTCACGATTTCGTTGGTTAGACCTGGGATGACCATTTCGGCATCTGTGAAGGCTCGCTGCAAGTTGCTCAATGCAAGACGGGCCTCTGGGGTCGACACCCTAGGGAAGAACTGTAGCAGGAATAATACTGTGAGACGAATCCTTGGATCAAAAAAAAGGGAGCGAATAAACTCACAGATGAAAGGATAGGAAGAATGACCGAGTCTAACATCATTCGATCTTCCCCTCCCTCCTGAGATACTGCCCTCACAACATCCTCCTCCTCGTCCTCAAGGGTGGAGCGGTCATCTTCCCATTGGTGAGGTCCACCGCGAACAGTTCCCTGGGGAGAATCGTTCAACAGGAGCCGGCCTTGAGCGATATTTGGGGGAAGTTCGCCTTTGACAACGATAGCGGAGGGTAGAATAGACTGGAGTGTCGATGAGCCTGAAGACGTGGAGCTCGTTGTTGCCTGCCGAGCTCGGCGCTCCTGATCTCCACCATTATTGAAGTCATTCCGCGATGCCCGTGATAGTGAGTATTTATGGGGTGGGGACGATGGTCGCGGCCGGGCGCCCATCGGTTGTTGGGGGAGACGAGCGCCAGCAGGTTGGGAGTTCGCAGGACTTGAGTCTACGGGGTATTTAGGCGCTGCAGACGGCTCCAACCCTGGGTTGAGGTTTGGGTGAAGTGGTGGCGGCGCCGAGGGACCAGGGGTGTTACGCCCGAAAGTAGTTTGTCGAGCGGCATTGCGAACCGTCCCAAAGTCCCACAAGTCATCGGCTTCCACTCCATCGCGTTCCCTGGAATGACCACGAAGCGAGTGAGATACATGCACGGTATCGTTGGCTATAAAGAAAGGCGCACGAATCCTCAACATGATTTCCATCTTCCTCTTCTTGTTTGCCACCACCTTCCGCCTTCCAGCGCTCATGCCGCTCGATGAGTTCGGTAAGATAGCTTGTCTTTTTGGACATGCGAATAAACTTGTGCTTGAGCAACTCTCGAGCCGTAGGACGCTACTCGAACGCACGGGGAGTACAAAACCCGATTAAGGTGTCGTCAGTGATTCTGATTGCATGGAATAATAACTACCAAGGAAAGTATAACCGAAGACATACTTCACGAGGATCACGAGCCAGACAGGCTGCTACGAAGTCTTTGAATGGCTTGGAGAAGTTCCCATCAAGTGTTGGGGGTGGATTTTTCGGTATCAAGAATAAGACCTATACCAAATTCGATTCGTTCAGACCATTACCTACATTTAACACTCGAGGCCCACTGCACGTGAAACGCAGTCGCACCTTCATGGGGTGAAGCTCCGCGTAAGGGGGTTCCCCCTTTGCAAGCTCGATCGCGGTGATTCCCAGGCTCCAGATGTCCGCCTTGTGGTCGTACCCAGATTGCTTGATGACCTCAGGGCTCATCCAGTAGGGCGTCCCGACAAAAGTGTTCTTCTTTGCGGAGAGCGTCCCGCTTAGTTGGCCAGAGACACCAAAGTCAGCCAGTTTGACTAAGTGGAACAAAGGGACGTTCTGTTGAGTTCACACAACTGGTCAAGTTGAAGATGACCCGATCTACCTTCTCCTCCAGCGCTCAGAAGAATGTTCGCGGCTAATATGAAGGTATCAAGCTGATGCGACACACCATTAGGGTGATTCGGGAAGACTATACCTTTGATGTCACGATGGAGTTTCCCCTCGACGTGGAGGTACTCCAAGCCTTTCAAAAGCTCCCGAACGATGATGGCTATGTATTCTTCACGGAATACCCCAGGTTTCATCTATAGTAATGATTCATTGCTAACCCATACCAAGGCAGGGATGAACAAACCAAATCAGAGCATGAACCACCCGAACAATACCTGACAATATCCCTATCGTAAGTGAATATGAGAGAGAACAGAGGGGGATTCAAACGCACTCCATGACGATCCATAGATTTGAGCCTTTGAGGTAGGAGCCATGATATCTATCACACCAACTCAAACCTGTTGACTCGATATCAACAGAGAGATAAACACAGACTCACTTGGTAACGTGCGGTGAGTCGAGCTGACTCAGGATCTGAATCTCTTGTTGGATGTCTTCAATCTCGTCCTCTGCGCTTTCAAGATCGATAATCTTTATCGCGACTGTTTGTTGTGTTCTTTTGTCGTATCTATGCAAATCGGCGAAATCAACGGATTGAAAATCGGCCAAGCATGGATGTGGAAAGATAGTACACACCCTTTATACACCTCCCCGAATGAACCTTTGCCTAATCACAACGAGAAGATGGTCAGATCGTGAAGTGATCGTCTAGCCACCTCACGACGCTACCTTCAACTTACCAATTCGGTCCTGTTTGACATAGAACTCCTCCGGATCAGGAGTGGTGGGATTCCTGGATGGATCTGAGTGAGCCTCTCGATGGAATACGCCTGAAATGTTCAAGGAGGCCTTGCCATTTTCGGCTGCGCCATAGATGGAGGTGGCAAACGAGAACAGCGGGCAGGGAAAAGAATATATCGGTGCAGCGGCGCGTCCTAACACCGAGCTCCCGCAAAGGCCAGACCCCCACGACCACTAAGCTGGAAAGCAGCAAAATACAAAAGGGGGCTGCTCTTCAAGGGAAAAACATAGACACGTGATGGCTACCCTCTAATTATCGGAAGCAACACACTCTTCCCCATTGAACTCCCGCGAAAGCGCCTCCATCATCTGCAAGCCGTTCCGGTGGATTTTGGAGATCACTGCGTCCAGGCTCTCCAGGCAGACATTGTTCAAGGGTCGCACCGGTAGAGGATCGGAGGCCAGGGCAATTCGATCATGGAAGAGAACTGCATGACCCGCTCTGCAACGGGGATGCCAAGTCCAAAGCCAGGAACGTCGACATACGATTTTAGTTCAGGCTGAATTTGTTCGCATTGAGTCAAGACTTGCTCAAGGTATGAGTCGTTTGTGAGATACTCAAACGCGACAGGATTGGGTGGGGTATCGAGGGCGGCTAGAATGGTATCTTTATACCATCTGGATCGCTTTGATTTATTGATTATGGTGCTCCCTAAAGTAAAGTAAATATTAAATCAGGGCACCTCCAGGTATTCTAACCAAGCGACTACGATAGACCTTTGGATTCACTTGGCACATGCGGCGGATCTTCGTCGAGGAACCAGAGCTATGAAATTCTGGTCAGTAAATTCCACGCAAGCATGGAAGCGCGAGCCCGTAATAACGCAGAGATTGGCACACACCGCTCTACCACAGTGTGAGAACCGCTGCCAAGGCCTGCAGGGCAAAAACGTTTCCAACGCTGTTGAACCGATGACAGGTTAGGGATTCGACAAGCTGGACAAAAACCGAAATGTCCCCCGATGTTCCGGACCGTTAAGTGTGAAAACATAATCTTGGAAAAGCCCCGTCCTGCCGACTTCTGCTCTGATGCCAGAGGGTATTTTCGAACAAGTCCAGGATCACAAAGATATCCCTCTGGCTGACGAAGCATACTTTCCTGGCTGGGCGATAGATGCACGAGATCAGAACGGGGAAACGGAGGGATAGTTCAACGCCTGAATTTGCGTGGCGAATCGAAGACGAGTCCATTGAGAATCCGATACTCGGAAAACATGTATAAGACGTCGTGGCGGAACCCATGCGCACTACTCCTGCCACGATTCATAGATGGCAACGCGATTAGCAATTGCGAGTAATACCTGAATATAAATTCTAATCAATCTTCACAGATCGATCCAACATGCTTCAAGTCGGCATTCAAAGGCTTCCAGTGAGCGGGGAGACTGGCAAAGTGGAGGACGAGGACTTGGGAAAGGATCGGGGACGAGTGAGGACCTTTCAGACTAGATCCTCCTAGTTGCTAGAGAGTACTGACACAGTGACGCCGAATAATGGATTTTTGGATGAATTCAATAGAGCTCTTCATATCGTTCAATAGGGATGCTGAGGTAACACGGAGTTTGAGGCAGAAACAGGGGGACTTGGAAATAGCTGGGTGCGCAATGAGCAGGATGAGTGTTTGATCTGATTTCATGGCCATCAAGCACCTAAGATTCATGGGCGACTACGACCACATTGTTAAAAGCAGGGGGTTTGTGCGTTCTGGAGACGTACGGCTCGCAACGTTCGCTGATCACATTGAAGGGAGAAAACACGGCGGCTTTAGCATCCGTCAGAACACTGCCTCACAGCCAATTTGCCCTAGTCTCCGGGGAGGAATAGAAAACAGAAGGCTCGGGAGCAGAGTCTTCTGGTATTGCAGTCCTTTCAATGGCGCTTTCGGAGGTGAATGTTGGGCACTGCATATCCACACCATAAATAACACGGCCTATATGGAATTTGGCACGATATATTGCGTCGTTTCGTAGCCAGCTTATTACACAATTCAATTTCCGGAACTTGCCAGCTTACGACACACTGGGTCTCGTGGAAACCAACAGTTGAAGGGATTTACATCCATGTAATATCGGTATGCCAGATAAGCTGAATATGTGCAAACTGGAATTCCAGCTTGATAAGGGGTTAGTCAGGGATTAGGAGTTTAGCAATCTGTGCTGGAATTCACGTTCGGTACGGGTGGAAGTTGCCGAAGCGGTCTGAGATTACGTGATCAATCGCGGGGCGAGAGTGGAGAAGGGAGTTAGCAGGTAGCTGCAGCCCCCTTACTCTGGAACCGCTAAGGCAACTTCGGAGTGCACGAGAAACTGACAGGCAAGACTATGCCACCCAAACTCGGGCGCAATGTTTTGGTTGACAAAAGGGAGGGTGGGTGGGTGAGAATTGACGTGTTGCTTGGCTGTACCGCGCGCGTACAAGTACGCTTGTGAGGAGAAGGGAGTGAAAAAATGAAAGCTTAATTCGAAGCGTTCATGATCGTATTACATAATCAGTTCGCTTTATTGGCGCTTATCTGGTTTTTAAACGAGTTGCTCGTGCCTCGGACTAGTTTGGCAAGTCCTACAGAAACAAATGCTAAATATACATTAGGCTGAAAGTGATCCCTTGATCTTGCATAGATATTTGTACCATAAAACCTTTATTGAGTGTAGGGAACATTGTTGCGAATGAGCTCGTTATCCAATTCCCTGTGTTGTTGGAAGTCTGGATGGAGTGTGATGGGTTCTTCGGACAGACCTCAGGATAGTAATAGGACGCAAGCAAGGAATAATCGTAGCTATTACAGACGTGCCTCAGGGAAGTGGAATTGGGGTATAGAGAATCACGCAAAGTTGATCGACGGCAAGCCATCGCCCTATAGCAAATGGATAATCCAAACACCTACAGAGGTATAGCCCTTGAGAGAACTGTTGAGTTTGACTTACAAACACAGTACGGGCTTCTGGGAGAACAAAATACTCTCGTCACGACATGAACAACCCATTGGGTCGTTCGCACCTCTGGTCAAGTTTCAAACATTGGGTTTCCTTGGCATATAGGTTCAAAAAAAGGGCAGACCCGAGCAACGCCATCCAAAGGAGGAACACACACGTGATTCCGACACAGTTGTTCGAGAACCGTTTTCTGGGGGAACCACAGAATACCATTGGAATACGATGCAGCTTTTGAGACAATTTTCGGAGCGTTATAGTGCCCCCCATTGCTATTTCCATATTCCTTGCAGTCTTGGTGGACAGGTTCAAGCCTAGACCATCTACACATAACTCGATGCTTTCCGTAAACCTGATGAGTGGCGAGAGTGGCTTGTGGTCAGAAATCGAATTCTTGAATATGCTTTAGTTGGGCCAGATGGGCCAGATGGGAATATTCTGTGCGAACTCGTATTTAAAATTCGAAACTCTTGTTCAGATCTTCTAGCAAGTGTTCGCGCATTCCTGGGGGCAACAAGGCTTCGTTATCTTGAAGTATATATCCTTGAACAATGGATAAGTCAGTATAACCATGGGGCATTTTGATGATGATCGATCGACATACTGAAGGGCATTTCTACACTGTCTTTCGAGTTGAATCGAATAGTAGGGTGATCCTACACGTATGATGGATAGAAACTCTGGGGCCAGAAAATGCACATAAGCTTACGATGTATGGAATTGCATCCAGTGGAACTGCGTAAGAGCGATCTACATGAGTGAAAGAATTGCCGATGGATTATACCGCACCTTTATCAACCACAACAATTTTTGTGACCTGGAAAGTCCTCACCAAAGTCTTCAGCATGTTGACCCTCAAGGTGCAATTTGACCTACTCCTAGGGCTGTATCAGTAGTCATCTGAACCGGCCCCAGTCGACGGGAAGGGAATCCCAGAGCTCGAAGTTCGGAAGTACGATCTCGAGGGGGATCATCACCTAGTGCGAAGAATGGCGTTGGGTCGTTCCTGAACTCACGCGACAAGGGAAAATATACACACCCAAAATGCCCTTGGCACGAAATGGAATACGTTAGGGATCTTTCAACGAGTAATTTGGAGCGTCTCTTACTCCAAAGAGGAACCAGTCAAACCCCCCTTCTCCATCTTGGGGAGACAACTCTACCCTCGCTTTTGGATCCAACAAGCACACACGGTCGATTGGAACATGATTTTGCTTCATCAATTCGAGGACGCCCATTGTAGTTGCATGTATCTTTGCGGTGGGGGCCATGGAATCTTTCTTAGAAGCGAGAGTTGACGAAAGGGAATTCACTGTAGAAATCGAGAGATTGGTAAAATGTACCGTCGCATCTTGTCCCGCAAGAACTAGCATATGCTAAAAAAGGCGCGTGTCATCAAGGACAGGAGTCAGGGAATGAGATGGGAGTGGACAGATGAACATTGGAAGGCTTGAACACACTCGGTATTCTAGCTGGACCCAATGGGGTATATTCTTTGTCCTTTCGTCGTCTTCTTCCATGTGCTCTGAAAAACCATACGTTCCAATTCGAGCTTTGTTGCTACCTTCTCAGCCTGCTCACCAACCACATACGAGAAACTGGACGGCATTCCTAGAAAATTGCTGGATTGTCTTCCCGCGGAATCAGATTGGGGTTCGAAATGGCTACCCACCGCGTATTGGCAGCAGTGGCTCAGCTTACCTCCGTACCATCGGTTGAGACGAACATTGGCGTCGTGGTCGATCTGGTCAGACGCGCTGGTGCAGCTGGGGCAAAGGTGCTCTTTTTGCCCGAGGCTTCCGATTTGTCTGTAGGGTTTCAAACCTAATCACCACCGTAATGGACCTCTGAGGTTCAGAATTTGTGTGCCAGCATTGCACCTGCCTCTTCTGTGCCCGATCTTTCCCGCCCTATTGTGGATGGGGAGCGTAACGATTTTGTCGACATCGTGAAGACCGCAGCACGAGAGGCAGATATCTATGTTAATGTATGCGTGCACGAAACCCCTTCTCAGGCAGAGAGTTCAGGACGCTGCTACAACACAAACCTTGTCGTCTCCAATATGGGGGATATAGTAGCGCTTTACAGGAAGGTAAATCCCTTGAATCTCTTGGTGCAGAACAATCGAACTCAAATCATTCCGAGATGCACCTGTTCGATGTGGATCTCGGTCCATCTGGCCCCACCATCAAGGAAAGCAACACGACTATCCCAGGGACTACTCTCGTCGCACCAGTTGTGACCCCTATTGGTCTACTTGGTGTTAGTTTCCCCGATGGCTCTTGTGATTTTCGACCGTGTCCCTAATACCGCTCAATGGCGACAGTTGCAGACTTGCTACGATCTTCGCTTTACGCAAGAATCGAATCGGCTCGCGAAGCATGGGGCCCAATGTCTGACCTATCCCTCAGCGTTCGCACTGCACACAGGGGCAGCGCATTGGGAACTCCTTTTGCGAGCAAGAGCCGTTGAAAATCAGTGCTATGTTTTCGGAAGTGCACAAATGTCAGTATCGTACGCTCCTCGAGATGGTTGCTCAGATTGTTCATAGCTTTCATCAGAGGCGAGCATTTCCCAGGTCGTCAAAGCTACGGACACGCTATGATCGTCGATCCTTGGGGCAGCGTTGTCGCGTGAGCTGTTCGTCATTCTCGATTGTCTGCTGGCTGCTGATGACCCTGTAGTCAGTGCCCCCAGTTCTCGGCACCAGAGGGAAGCCTTTGCTTTCGCAGAAATCGACTTGGCCTATGTCACGAAGGCTCAGGAGAGAAATGCCTATGGGCTGGCCTGTATAAACAGGGGTCCAAAACGTCGAGGACCAAGTGCCGAGATATTCGATGGTTATATTATAGAGTGACATGTAAAACATGCTACGATTATGCAAGTGATCATCCTCACCTCCCTTCTTTCCCCGCAGTACCTTTGCCCTTCGAAGAAAAAGATTTCCCCTCAAAACCTGGACGATTTTTTCCCTTGGCTTTACTAGATTTAAATCCCTTCTTCTCGTTTCTTCGCTCATTCCGCATCGCGATATTGTCGTTCCGTTTCTTCTGTTTCGCAGCTTGATTATTGATCACCGCCTCCTTCCTCTCCTCCCTGTCACCGGAGTCAGCAATATGTCTCAACCTTAACCTACAAGTTAGATGTTGGAAGACACACCAGTTCTTCTTGCTCTTGAACTTCTCTGCTTCTTTCCGCTTGATCGCTTTCTTGAGTCTCGTGACGTCATCTCGAACTTTCCCCCCAGCAGCGCGAATCTCCGCTTTTGTAAGACGATCGCGCTCTTCGAACTGGATGCGCTTATCAGTAGGAAGCGAGGCCAGTTTGGCTGCGCGTGCATTGAGCTGTGCCAGGGCAATATGAGGGTCAGATGAGACGGCCACCTTGCTCTTGTGCTTAGAAGAGCTAGAAGGGGCCGCGACATCCACGAGCGTGGAGAATGACACGGTGGCGAGCGCATCGTTCCCCGCCGCGTTGTACGAGCCCATGAGAAGTGATGAACCGGGGTCAGGCACAACAAGCTGAATCTAGTACACGGGATTACCCCAAAGTTGAAGCAGAATATCGCTAAAGAAATCACCTTGGAGGTATTTGTAAGTTGATCTTTCTTCTTGCGGCGCCCGGCTTCTCGTTTTTTCTTTTCTCGCGTCCCCTCGCGTCGTTGTTCGCGCAAGCCTGCACGCTTTTGTCGTTGTTCTTCCAGCAATTGGTCCTTGGCACTCGGTTCTCCGCCATCAAATCCACCAGCACCTGGCCGCTTGCCTCGTCTTAGAGCAGCCATCCGGGCATGTAGCTTGTGTCGCAATTCTGCTATACTTCCAGATGGTTGCATAGGCACGGGATTTGGCGGTTGTTCGTCGACGTCCATAGCACCAACCGGATGATTACTTGGAGTCTCCTGGTGGTCGTCTCCGACGTCAACTCCACCTACTGCCGCGGCTCCTGGTACTGGGGCTTTCCCCTTACCCTTGGCGGATTTGGACGAAGGCTGTTGGGTAGCCTTAGCTGCAGCAGCTTCAGCTTGAAGATCGACCACAGTTCTTTGATTTGCAGGGTCTAGCTAACGAAAATGAATTCAAAGTCCATCTCAGTTATTCCAGCTAATGGACCAGTTGGTGTACAGCAACTGTACTTTATCACGTTTAGCTTTCTTAGAGGCTTCTTTTAGGGCTTGCTTTGGTGCGTCCCGCTTTTTCCTATTCTTCATGTATTTTGAAGATGACTAAATGATCAAAGTGTTAAGTTGCCACAATGACCATTAGACATACGATTTCTCACCTCGTCTTGGTCTGGTTCCTTGGATATATAATATCGCGCAGGGATGAGCTTAAGCAAGGCCTCGAAGGTGTCATTGTGCTTTTCCAAAGACACTCGTAGCTCTGATTCAACTCTGAGAGACATCTGAGAGCTTTTTTCGCGCACTGGGACCCCGCGGATCCAGCCGACCGGATGCAAACGATACCCCTTTTTTGTCTCGCCAACTATAGCTTTCCCGCCGCAGGACGAATGCAAATACCTTCAAATGACAGAGTTCAATAAGTTTGGGCAGATAGTGATGGCATGAAGCTTCCTTTTTAAAAGTTCCAAAAACCACTCGAGTCTGGCAAATTCCCCCAATTCCCGACTTCAAGACCCCTAATAGTGCCCATGGCCTTGATATCTACTTCTGCCATTAACGGGTTCACACTCTCGGCTACTGGTACGGCTACTCGCGACGTCCACTAGCCCACTCCTATATCATCCAAGCTTGCACGAGGGATTAAGTACTAGCTACCTACGATAACGGGACACATCTTGGTGAAATCATGCACTGTTGTTTTTGAGTTGCAAGCCCTTCCTCTATTTATTGGATGTTTCCTGGTGATTTGGTTCTTGCAGCTTGGCTCAAGAGCTTCCTAAATACAAGACTGATTTGATTATGGGTAATTGATAATGTACAAGGATCTTGACCCTTCTTAGGGGACATGAAATTTAGTATGGAGGCTCGAAGAAACTGACCAAGTGTGATGTTGTCGCAATTGGGCCCTAGGAACTTGGAAGGCGGAGATAGGGGGGATTGAAAAAAGGCGATTCTTCCTCATCTTCCACCTTCAGAGGTGGGTATGGATGATTCGAAGATACTAGGCTTCGAAGCGTTGGAGACAGGGAGCTTCGAAGGTGCGTGAGTTCTCAAGTCAGGCTGCGTCGAGGACTAGTATGTTTGAGCTAACAGACTCACCCAACTTGGGATAAAAACCGGTTAATCTAGACATGCCCCCCACCAGAGCAGAAAGGTCCGCTTGAACAGCCTTGAGATGTCCGAATTCATCTGATGTTCCAGGGTGATCTCTCCTGTGGATTTCCCGAACCAGAACTTCGGCAGCATGATACCAACATGGCTATCAATGGGCCAATAATTTAATGAGGCTGTCCTTCTAACGGAGAGACAAACTTACAGCCAAACACACACATACACACATGAACTGTGCATTCTTGGCCTTGCGAAGCAGGCTTGCCATTGCGTGCGCGAAAACAAGGCATCGTCTGTGCTCAACTGGATCGCGGGATGCGTTGGAATTGTAAAGATAGATGCAAGCCGCGTAAATGCAACAATGGACCTGAACGATTAGTGGGGTTCACCACTGGAAGATATCCAGAACTGCTTGTCCCCCGCGGGTCCGTAGTAGATGGCAGTGTGGCATGGAAAAGATTAAGAGCGGAGGCTATTCGTGTGTATACAGGAAAGAATATATCGGATGTGATACTAGATAGGTTGAGCCATGGGTATTGATATTTGAAAGAAAAACGCAGATGGGCGCGCCTTGTGTGATGTGGGATCTCCAAAACGAACAAGCGAGTAGCACAGTGCTCTTTGCTCGTAAGGCCAAAAGGGTGTCATTTGTTGCGATTATTGATTGGTGACCTGATTCGAATAATTCCTTGTAGGATCCCGTTGGCCAAGTTCCCAATCCGTGCTACACGAAAGGCTAAATGAGAAGGGCACACACAAGTCTACGCAACGAAGCGTATGTAATCACCCTGCTTATTTCCTCGAAGGACCGGGGGAACACAGTAGTCCACTGGAACTACGGGCTGAAGATTGTAGCGATTCCGAAACGCCCGATAGGAGATTGTCTTACCGCACTGGTGCCTAGAGATAGGGAACCGGGAAGCGACATAGCGAAGGATATGTGCCGATCAAGAAGATATATTGACCACCACATGTTTATGCGTTCCCCGACATGGAACTTGTCCCTCGGGGCATTGAGAAGGCCATGCCGAGTTTTTGAATACTCGATTGGATCAGATATGATATGCATATCACATCCAACGGCAAGTCCGCTGACGGCTACGGACGACGGTAAGTTGTCCTGCAGAACCGAACTATTGAGAGCGATCAATGATGCACACTTTCTGCTGTATCATAAGCCTCGAGCATACGCCCCAAACGTATGTAATACCAAGACAAGATGATGGAGGCCCAAAAGAAGTCATCTAATCGATCAGCGAACGCCAACGAATTCCTCAACCCCTCCCGCGTGCGCTGAAGGAAGGTGGACACGGAAGATTGTAGTTCTGGGCCACAGTACAGCGTGGCAGCGAGGAAGATTGCATTCAAGAGGGCGGGATGAAGGCTGTCCGGGTGGGAAAGAGGAAGGTGCATTGAAGCGTGTAATCTAGGTAAGTAGATGTCGACGAGAAAATCGGAGCGATGATCGATAAAAATCTGCAACCTGAGGGCGTTTCGTTGAGGGCCGACCCGAGGACGAGAGGATCGTGGTATACATTTGCAGGCGAGACTCAACTGGCACATCTAAACCATGATTCAAGGACTGAATGCTGTATATTTCATCAGCGCCGTGGCTGAGGGTCTGGGGCACTGAAAAATTGGTAGAAGTCGAGGAGACGGTAGCGAACGCGAGGCCTCGACAGCCACGATCAACAATGGGGGGATTCAGTCCGAGTCCATTGGACGACAGCGGGTTGTCCCCGGTCGAAGTAAAAGATGAAGACGCCGTTTGGATCCTGTCTTCCAAAGACTTTATCGTCTGTTCCAGCTTTTGGAGGCGCGAAAGATGAACGGTGTATCCACATTCCCTTTTCATGTTCAAGCATTGTGTACATGACGGTTTCAATCCGTCACATTTCTGTGCATTAGCCGCCGAAAAACATGATGAGCTTCAAGCCGGAGATGCACTGGCGATACGAACTAACGGTTTTCTGTTGTCGACAACAAATACAAGCCTCGCCCCGCCGCAAAGGTTTGGACATCTCGAAAGTGGGGAGCATGATCGAGGAGTGAGTCTAGCACTCACGTTTTGTCGTTCGTATTTATCATAAAAGAAGCGCCTGTGATTGGTCATTCTTGAACATGACAAATAATACACGCATCCATGCTGAAAGTGGGGCAGGACTCGGCAGAAAGAGGAGCAGAGAAGCCACCCGCAGGTGGGGTGGCCTTTAAGCGTGCAGACTCCTCGCAAAGCGGCCCCAATCTGCAGTCTGGAGTTCGTAGCGAATTGCACAAGCACACGCGGCCGCCTGATCAGTTGAAACCAAAGCACCACATCCAGGGATGTTACGGCCAGAGTGCGCACCTGGCTCCGACACAGCCCAGTTAATCTTGAGTAAAGGATGACCCGATAAGCGCCTGTCGAAAGCTTCTATGTACCTGTTTTTGAAACTGTAGAAACGGTACGGAAGATTAGGGGTTTCCCATCAACCCTAGCCTAGCATTGTAATTTGCCAGACGAGACACCAGTGGACCCGTCGCCAGTCCACTTAGAGTATTACTGGAGAAGGCCGAGCTAAACGTCGGGAAACACCCGTTCTGCTTCCGGACGCATCCTGGTGCCACTGATTGCTTCTGGCGCGCCTCTTCCGGTCCGTTCTCCTCTGGGACCCGCGCCCCGTCACGTTGGAAAGCCGATGAAACGACAGACAACTCGGCGGGAACCTCCTTTTCTAATCCCTACTGCACCTCCTCCTATATTTGTCACCACAGCGTGCCTTACCCAAACTCCCGCCTCTATCTCTAGACATGTCCTCTAAAGCGCCCAAAACGCGACGACCGGAAGACGATGAGGAGGCGTACCCATATGTTCTCACTAATGAGATCGGAAAAGGATCATTCGCCACCGTATATCGTGGCTATCATGTGGTATGTCTGACTCCTAGTATATTGGATCTTAGGCGGCCTGAGAAACCTTTCTGTTTAGAAGAACCGCAACGCCGTCGCTGTGAAGACGATATCTCGCGCAATCCTGACCACCAAGCTTCTCGATAACCTCGAGTCTGAAATAAACATCTTGAAATCCTTGGACCATGCTCATATAACACGTCTTAAAGACATCGTCGTAAGGCAATTATAGGCGAATTTATTTATATACCCATTCACACTGTGCATCTTCAGAAAGCCGAAAGTAATATTTATATTGTGATGGACTATTGCTCTGGCGGCGACCTAAGTAATTATATTCGGGAGAGGGGCAAAGTCGATACTCTTCAGTACATACCGGAGCCCGGGGCTGCACCAATATACTACCCTCATCCAAAGACGGGAGGATTGGATCAGAGGATGGTTCGATCATTTCTCATGCAACTCGCCACAGCCCTCAAATTCCTTCGCGATCGGAATCTGATACACAGAGACCTGAAGCCTCAAGTGAGTCCTTTCTCCTCCAAGTTCTTATTTAAGATATCGTCCTCAAGGTTTCGCATCCTCAAGAATTTACTCCTCCAACCAGCGACAGAAGAAGACTATGCTCGCGGTCATCTTCTAGGAGCCCCTCTCCTCAAGGTGGCCGATTTCGGGTTTGCGAGATTTCTCCCAAATACTGCCCTAGCGGAGACATTATGCGGATCGCCGTGAGTCGAGCATCGCGGTTCCGCCCTTCTGCACTTAGCCTTTGTCTGGACTCTCATGGTCACCTGTCAATAGGCTGTACATGGCTCCAGAGATTCTGAGCTACGAGAAGTACGACGCTAAGGCAGATTTATGGTCCGTCGGTGCCGTTCTTTACGAGATGTCGGTGGGCCGTCCCCCATTTCGGGCCAACAATCACATCGAGCTGCTGAATAAGATCAAACGAGCCGATAGCAGAGTATCATTTCCGGATGAAGATCCCAACAAAGCTGGCGCTACCGTCGTTCCAGCTGACATCAAGCAACTCATTCGCCTACTGTTGAAGCGAAATCCGGTCGAGCGCGCTGGCTTCGAAGAGTTCTTCGGAGCGAAGGCCCTGGAATTGGAGGTTTCCCCTGAAAACACGCCCATTTCTCCCGCTGTTAATAATATTGTAGCGCCTTCCGCTGCTACAGGAGATGGCATGCCGAACACCTCGCTTCCACATTCTCATTTGCATAATCCCTCTGTCAAGGAGGATACTTCGCCTCCCGTCGAGATGCTTGTTGGTCCTGATGGGGAGCCGTATGATCCACGGTATTATGTGGTGCGAAGTACATTTCACTTCAAACGAAGACCACGAGACAAAGACAAAGACAAAGACAAAGCAAAGATCGAACGCTAGGTCGACATCGAGATAAGTCTGAGGGAAGCCGTGAAGGAATCTCTCACGGTGGTGGAGAAAATCTCGCCAATGCCACCCCAGACGGAAAGGCTGGGCCTGATGCGTACGTCCACAGCTCGTTCCTCCAATTAGACTTGCACACCGAACGTTTTTGGTCCCAGCTCCTCCCCCAAGTCTAATGCAAAACACTCATCTTTGGACCCGTCGCCGTTATTGACGTCGGTGGACGTTGAGGGAGTCCTGCGACAAGACTACGTCTTGGTGGATGATACGCGTGCGGTTGAGTTCAACAGAGTTGCCGATGGTTTGTTGGCTAATTGTCGAAAATTTATCGCATGTGTCTTGACCCCGTTCATTCAGAAATTGAGGCTGCACGTCGAAAACCATCCGTCATGCGTGCTCGACAGTCTTCGGCAAGGAGTGCAGCACAACCTACTAGTAACAACGATTACAAAACTAACGTCACCCCTGCATTTCGGCATACATCAGAAGGATCCAAGAGTAATAATACGATTAACATTGATGGTGATCCTATCTGTGGCGTCGCCGGCCCTTCAGAGCCGGCGAACAACCATATCTCTTCCATCCCACCGCCCACATCTCCTCCGCCTCCCTTCGCTACCTCGTATCGAAGAGGGACCGATGGAATACCGAAACGAGATTTCTCCTTCCCACCAGCGCCTCAAATGGCTAACGGAACAGCCCTGGCAACCCCATTGATCATCAAACCCCCTGCGAGCGCGCTGGCACGTGCCCTCAACATTGCAAGCAAGAAATTGTTTGGTAGCCCAACGAACTTCACTGATCCAGGATCTCCTGTGAGTATTACACGCCGGAGTAGTGAGCATACACCTTCATCCCTTCCTGCTTCTCCCCGACATATGGCTGGACGCGACCTCGAACCAATCGGATATACTGTGTCCGCCGCCGAGAACGACCTATTAGGACAACTCGAAGGCCTGGCCCGGAAAGCACATGTTCTCGCGGAGTGGGCCGATAAAAAGTTTGAGAAAGTCGAGGCAACGCCATCTAGTTGGGTATCATTTCTACGAAAACAGTCTCATCACGATCTTCGGGTCGCTGACGTAGCAAAATGTGAATAGAACCTCTCTCAGACCCCGCTCAATTTGTAAGAAGAAAGGGGGAGGCACCCCACCGCGCGGACAGTCGACGAAAGCGCGAAATTGAAGCAGAGACCCATGCGGTTCAATGTGTCTCACTTTATCTTACTGTAATGTCTTTCTCTCAGAAGGCGATCGACCTTATTCGGGCGTTTTATCAGCGCGACGAAAGTCAAACACCCAGTCCGGGCATTGACGATGGCAAGTGATCCCAATCGACACCAGGGGGATCTTGCTGAGATGTTTCAAACAGCTTTAGTGTGGGCCCGTGAGGCTTTCAGTCGAAGTATGGACAAGGTGAATACCCTGAAGACGTGGCTTCCTGAAGGGTACAGTCCACGGCATATGTGGATTGATCGTGTCATTTACGACCATGCTCTTAGTCTTGTGCGTCCGTTTATCCAGTGTCTTTGCAATGCCCTTACTTACATCTATGTATCCATAGCTTCGTCATGCAGCATCGAAAGAACTCCTCTCTGAGAATTTCCGGCAATGTGAGGAAGAATACGAGAAGGCTTTGTGGATGCTGTATGCTATCCAGGACGACGTCTTGCAAGCGGGTAACCCATATGCGGAGCAAGATAGGAAGACTATCTCAAACTGTGCGTTCATTCAATTGTACTCGGTCCATTCTTCTGACCTTTCTTTCACCGTAGTTGTTACGACGACGAGGGCCCGCCTGTCCAAACTTCAGCAACAACTAAACCGGAAAGACGAGGCGGCGGGCACTCCCCCCTCATACAGTCATGGGAAACATACCCAACTTTTTACTTGAGCGGATATTAGACTCTATACTGCGGTTTTGGACTATTTGAATGCAGCATCCTGTTTTTCTTGATTTCTTCTGTGTTCGGTACTCTGGCATCTGTCTCTACTGGTGATCCTATTTACATGTAGTCATTATCGCATGCATTTCTATGTTACTTTCGCATTTCCTTCACAGTACTGGAACGTATTATTCTGTTTCCCTCGTGGTACTGTATCTTGTAAAATCAACAGCTTCTACGATTCATAGATGGAATAAATCCACAACATGCCACCATTCTAATTTCTATTTCTAGCGCCGGGCACGCATAGTCTCTCGCATCTCAAATTCTGATCTCTTCCCCAGTGAGGACAGCCAAATCGCCGAGTGATTGCAATATATAGTCGGGGATAATGGGAGATGGATTCGGTGCAGAAACCTCTTCTTCAGTAGTAACTCCTGATGGGGTCAGTTAGAGTGGGCCCCTCCAAGATAATCAGGCCACAAGTGCCTGAAATGTACCTGTGAGGACTAGGAGCGTACTAACTCCACCATGCTTCCCGAAGAGGATATCAGTATCCAGACGATCCCCTATCATGATCGTGCGGGCTGGATCGAAGTGGTGCCTAAACATAATATTGACATCCATAGTAAGTACGCAAACCATAGATGTCGAACATTTCGGAGGCCCACGCACTTGGCCTTGATACAGTCAAGCATCGTGGCATTTGGTTTCCCAATACTTATGGGATCACGTCGGAGAGCATATCGGAGCGGGGCACTGATAGATCCAGCCCCTGGGAGATACCCACCTGACGCAGGAAACGTTGGGTCTTCATTGGTGGCGAGGAAAAGACAACCTGGATTCCGTATGAGATATTGCATTGCCTTGGAGAGCTTGGTATAATTGATGGCAGTGTCGAGCCCGCAGAGAACGGCGCTGACAGTTGGATCGAGTTCAAAGTCCTCCAGTTTGAAGGGCTTGGAAGTATTGTCCTGTGGGTCCTACACGATACAAGAGAACCATAGGGCGATCCTGTCTGACTCCCGGATAAAGAGAGACCGTACTGTACCACCGATATACGTTACACCCTCGTCTCTCAGCTCCTCTTCAAGCCCATCTTGACCAATAACGTATACTTTTCGGTCTTTTGGCAGCTTGACAACAGTGGAAAGATACACCGCAGAAGCATAGGCAGATCCAAAGACTTCGTTCTATTTAGGATCGATTTCGGATAGATAGGTGACGGCACGGCATCTCTGGTGTTGACACAAACTCACCACCTCGGCCTGCACACCGAGCTGGTCAAACTTCTTTTTGTAGTTCCGGCGCGACTTTGTGGCATTGTTCGTGACGAATATGATATGCTTATCTAGATCACAATAGCATCCTCAAGACGATGTTATGTAACAGCAAGAGACTAGATGCCGACTATGAGCGCGTAGATGGGCAAGCACTTGGCGTATGCCAGGAACGAGCTGGTCTCCATGCCAGAGAACACCATCACAATCGAACATAAAAGTGTCGTAGTTGTCGATCAAACTTTGATACGCGCCTTCGCTCGAAAGTCTGATGGGTGCCATTCTGATGCTGGAACGGATATTGCCGTCGGACCCATGCTGTACTATAATAGATCGAGTCTCGCACCACTCTCGTAACAAGACCAAGCTAGCGAAGGTCAGCTTGATCTGGTTACACGTGGTTCAAGTGGTTTCCCGGTTAGGGATAGCTCCCACTATCTTTGCATAGGCTGTCTCCGGTGATGGTCGTCAGCTGTAATCGACTTGAATTAAATTATGGATATACAGTACTAGTATACCAAACCTGGAATAGTTGTCAAACTAATGTGGGAATGTAGAGAACATGGACATCCTACAGGCCACACAGCACTCATAGGTTCACGACGACGCCGTTGCGTTTCCGATCACTACAAAGGGCCCTACTACCCAAACAGTTGTGGCCCCAGGAGTCTCGTGCCTTGCAAATTTGATTGTTGCGAGACACTCCTGTGTATGTCACCGATGAGCTCCAGATAGAAACGTCTGGGCAGCTTCCGCGTCAGTACATGAATTTGAAAGTGCTGAAGCCTGGCTAGGCCTAATCAGATGGCCGTCGGCCTCGGTCACTTCTATCCGTTGTTGCAAGTCATGTTCCACATAAAACGTAGTAATTATCTATCGCCAAGAGTGGATCTGACGAGTACACTTGAAGCAGTAATTCAGTTTGCCCAGGTGCATTAGTTTCCTCATATACTAATACATTGATGCTAGAAAGTAATTTCATTCGATTACTCAACAGGACTTACGCGAGCAAGGTTGAGTTGTCTTCGCCGACCGCTACCTCGCCACCGTCTCCGCCTATCGCGACTCTCACGGATGGGAGCTAGTAGGACCCCGTTTCGTAACCAGGCAACATCTTGAGTCACGCTGAACACATCAGATATTTATTCCTTGTGGGCTCAGTCGCGAGCGTAGTGCGGTATAGTACAGTTTGCATCGTAGACGCGCATCAACATGGGAATTTCTGACTGATCACAGGCGAGATCCTTGGATGTGGCGAGGACACTTGACTGTCCTGTGGATTTTCCTTACGTGGAATTAGGGCTTTCCATCCCGCGGAGAACATACGACACATGGTACGACAGAAGGGGGAACAGTAAAGGCCTAATTCTAAACGAGTGGAGCGACTGCCACTTGCGAATATTGTGAATTGGCACAATTAATGGACTTGCAGTAATATTGGGCTTAACGCGCCCACAGCGCCTGTCTCCATCACCAGTAACGGAATCTTAAAAAACGCCTCTAAGGAGCTAACCAATTGGGGATGCTGACTAAACTTCCAGAGATATAAACCACCGACAGTTTGGCGCCAACCCATAATAATAATCACCTGCGACCAGCTCCAAGTCAATCCCCAGTACTATGAGTAACGCTGGTCCACTGCCCCACGGCGAGGCATGTCTCATGTGTAGACAGCACAAGATTGTATGTACGATTCCATTCTGGCTTGGCCACTAACCTTCAGACCCGACTCCGCAGAAATGTGATGCCGAGAAGCCCTCCTGTGGGCAATGTCTGCGCCATCGCAGAACGTGCGACTTCGCTCCCCCTCTATCTCGAACACGGAGACTGGAAGAGAAAATACGACGATTAGAGGAGGAAATCCGACGAGTCGAAGCAGCCACTGCCAGCTACAGCACCGCATCTTGGTCCAATCCTTTGCTTGCCCCTGGTGCGACGGTCAAGCCCGCTAAAATTGATCCGCTGTTAGCTTGCCAGCCCAGGGTATCTCAGTCCTCTCAAGAAACTGCGCCGGGAGAGTGCCTGAAGCTTCAGCCTGCTCAGGGTCCGTACGTGTGTGGTGTCTCGAGGGCGCTGATCATTTCACGATTGCATATATGGGATGAAAAGTCAGAACTCAATCCGTGTCTTCGCTCCAAGCTGTGAGGAAAATGATCCCCTAGATCGCTACCACATATATTGACCTCATCTCATCACAAAGCCTTGCCATCTTCTTACCTTATCGCGACCAGTTTAACTTCGATCTAAATCCCCAGAGGCTGGAGGAAGCGATGGGTTTGTTTCTTCGCCCGTGGTCCACGGTTGCCACTCATCCTTAACCGATTTTTTCTATAGCGCTACCATCTTCAAATCCCCAGAGCTTGCACCCAGCTTTATTAAACGCCATATTTCTTGGTGCTTGTTCGTGCCTAGGGCCCGAAGTAAGAAGACACGAAAGGATCTTCCTCGATCGAGCACGAGAGCACCTTAATCAATCCCTCGCTTTCGTTGATCGGCTGGAGCATTTCCTCTGGGCATCTGCTATCTTGGGATGGTACTGGATAAAAAATGGGTGCATCATGCAGGCGCACAATATATCTTCCAGTGAGTAATGCGGAAAGTCATGATGAACTTCAGATTCAGATTCTGGCGCACTTCAGGCATAACGAGATTTGCTATTGCTTGTGAACTGCATGAAATATCGAATCCTGCTGCGCATATGGAATACACTGGGCTCCTTGGACCACCACGAGATCTTTTTCACATTGCAGAACGCATTAATTTGTGGTGGGCAATATATATTCTTGATCGGCTAATCTCTCTTGGGTCGGCTCTCCCGCCAGGCGTATGGGGCGAGGAAAGAGAGGTGCATTTCCCGGCCCATTCATCGATGCATATGTTGATACCTCCCGTAGATTATCACAACCGTCTGGCCGAGGTCTTGGGCTGATTTGAAAGTAGTACGCGTTTGGGCTTCCCATCAATACCAGTGGCTCATGAATATGGATTGTCCAGGATTATTCACCTGCGAATTGGCCCCGAGGATCCATCAATGAATTATTTATCCATGGGACGCAATCGACAAATGTCACCAATGATTCATTTCTCTCCCTACGGGCAAAGTGTTATGCCCTTATAGACCGCACCTTGTACACGTCTCATCTGGCAAGGGGTATGAACCTCCCTGTCAGCATCGGATACTCGCCTTTATAATACCATATTGTCCCCTTTTTAGAACGTTCCCCGGGAGACGCATTCTGGACAACTCGCCTGTCTATCAACAATGCGCTTACACGATTTCAACTTTCGATGCCGGATCTCTACGGCCTACGCGAATCTCTAGAAGACGCTGGTGGCGGCGAACCCTCCGCTGAATCACGCACGAACCAAGTGATCCACCCGACGCTATTTCTCGTTAAGAACACGATTCTATCGGCGGCCATAACTCTGCATGATATCGATGCGAACAACGATGCTTCTGAATATGCAAAGTGCTTAGAGGCCGCGAGGGCAATGGCTAACATTGCGAGGTGTGTAAAATCCTTGCCTGTCCTATATGCGCACATCTGCCTGGGAGTGAGTCGTTTCCGTTGGCGGGAATCAGTGACGTCCTCACGTATTTTTGCCTCTGTGATAGGGCACCTGGTATAGCGGTGCGGAAGTCTTGGTAAGGGAGATCCGAAGGAATGACCCTCCCTGTTGCCCCGACCAGGCTCTTCTGCTTCGTAGAGCACAGGAAGACTTGGACGTGATGCTCCATGTTCTCTCTGAACTTGTCGGCTACTATCCTTCTCTTAGTACGTGCCATCTGGCTGAAGAATCGTGCAGTTATTCATCCCTTTGTGACTACAGTGGTCTACATCCATCGCATCGCATCTCTGTTCTCGCTTCCACTTCCTGCAGATCTTTAAGAGGCATTACGCTTGCCTCAGGCGGGTCTCAAGGAATCAGGCGTTTCTACATACAGTGCTATACTGGATGCGATAAGTCCTGCAACTCTGAGCTGGTTTCTTTCCTCATCACGGTCCATTTTGGGTTCATGCATTCATTTCCCGTTGTGGAGTTTTTTCATATAGATCCTTGGCCAATTTACTTGAATCGTACTTGGATCCTAATCAGTTAATGTGCCACTAGTGTACAAATCTAGCTAGCACATGCCATGTCCTCCTCGAGCTCTTTATGGGCGCTAGTCCCCCATACGAGATTCTGGAAATACCCTTCTGATACGATTTAATGGCACTTCAAGGGGCTGCCTTGTTAAGGAAGCCTGAAAGCACAACACATTGATATTAAAATGGACCCCGTTGATGCACGGTCTGGCCAAGGTTTCGAAGAAAAAGCGACCTACACTCTTTTAGTCGCTCCTCGGATTCACGGTTTTTCCATCGCCGCCGGCTGCCTGATGGATCATCGGCGGCCATTGCACGAATCGAGGTGTGCAGTAAATTCCGCGGATCAGTACCAAATTGCCAAAAGCTGTGCATCTGCCCACGTGATCATCGTTACCATTGTTCCTAACCATTTGTATGCTTGTTCATGTCCCACTTCCATTGGTCTCTTCCCCACTGTGTAGTACCTCTCTCTCAGGAATAACAGGACCCCTGAATGTCTGACGCATCCGGATTTTTCCGTCCCCTGTATCACCTCTATATCACCCCCTATCTCTGCTACCGAAGATTCCGCGGAGATACGAAGTACAGATTGCGACAATGGTTGATGAGAATTTTGCTGTGCGAGCGAATACTTAGTAATATGCAGCAACCGGTCTAACCAGTTGAAGCCATTTCACCCTTGAAACGGAAGCAAGATGCAAACTCTGTGACTCACCAATCTTCCGTGAACGGAGATTTGAAAATAACAAAGAATTCGATACACCGGCCGGAACGCTGAATCCTTGCAGGCAGCCATGCAGGCAGCATTAGTAGCTATTGTGCCATGGAATGTGTTCATGCATTATTGCCTGCGAGGCTATTATTTTGTTGTCTTCATTTTTTTCAATAAAAACTAGGCCACAATGTGTGCACTTCATTTGAGGCACTATTTCCTATGATTACAGGATGGGTGAACATTCTGGAGTGAATTTTTCCGACAACATTGTTCAGGAATGCTACGCGCAGTCACGCACACCTAGGCCTTCCGGTATGTCTTCCATGAGTGGTTCTGTTGTTGATCAACCAGTGCCAACAAACACAACGCACCCTCAGCAAGGACGTTCGCATGTGTGAAGCCCAGACGAATTGCAGCTGGAGAAGTATCGCGGGAGATGTATCTAACAAGGCCGGTTCTTGGAGAATGAGTCAAATGAGTCGTTGGTGTAGGGATCGGTCGGGCCGTGCGGGCATAAAGGAACCCTCAATAATTATTTTTGAGTTCCAGGGGCCGAGGCCCGCCACAGGGGAGCGAGAATGGCACGGTATAGGGGGCAAGACACAATAGCATAGATAACAAGCCATTTTCCCAGTGCACGTGTCTCTGGCGTACGCCATTTCACAAGAGGATCGGCATCCCAAAGACAACCGTGACGGCGAATCCCACCACAGTCAAGCCTACTCCAGCCACCAACGCCGTCGCAGATGACTTCTTCGATGGGATGGAGGCAGATGCTGTTGTGGTCGCGTTCACCTGAACCAAAGCACTACAGCCGTGATCCTTGAATAGCGTCGCAGAGTCGATAACGCTTCCATTCCTGCTCGCGACGAACTCGTGTGTCAAGTGTGAGCAATTGTGGAATGTCAACCGCGACCAGCCGTAGGTATCGTTGATCGCCACCTTGGCAAAGGATTGCAGCGGAACCTGGAGCGCGTCGAGACCGTCATAGTGTCCACCAGCACCGTTCGTGATGTACCATGGAGACCTGGGATTATTTAAGCCATTCGGGTCCGCAACGCTGTTGTTCAGCGGATCGTTACGCTGATACACATGAACGTGGCCGCTAAGCACGAGGTCGACGGAGTATTGAAGGAAAAGAGGTTCAAAGGCGTTTTTGCAGTCCCAGCAAATCGAACTACTGTCATTTGGGGTACTGACATACCAAGGTCGATGGCCAGCTGAAAACACAAGGACACAGTCAACGAGGATAGACAAAGGAGGCGCGATGAATTGGTTACCTACGACCACCCAAGGAGTCTTGCTTCGGTTGACGGTAGCAAGGTCCCTGGCTAGCCAGTCGATCTGGGCATTCATATAGCCTCCGAATGGACCGCTGTGCTCTTCGTCGACTCCTCCCGGTTCGTCTGGTGCGATGATTCCATGTCCAAGATCGGTCTCGGTATCCAGCTGGATGAAGTGGGCCATACCATGGTCCCACGAGTACCTTGTAAAAAGGCCTTGAATTTTAGCACCGCGTAATTCGAGTGACGATGCAGCGGTCGACGATACCAGAAATTGCCGACGCCACCAGACTCGTTACTAGGCATGCGGAAGTGGTTCCTGTACCCAGTGAAGTTGGTTTGACCAGGGACGCAAATGTCAACGGTGTAGGTGATGTTGTGCTTCGGGTCGTGGCCCCCTCCATTGTCACCTAGTCAAGAGACCGAATGCAGACAAAAGTTCGTGAGGACGCAAGACGCCTATGGAAAAAACCCACAGTTTGCTTCATGGTTCCCTGGTCCAACCATGTAAGGTTTCTGGCTCGAGACTGACATGACCTCGTCGTAGTAGCGATTAAGAAGAGTCTCGTACACCATATACCCGCCGCGATGGTGGTATTGGGAAGATAGCCCTGGATTTCTTCCTTCAGCCAGTAGTCAGCATAAGCAATGTCGCCGGCTATAGCATGCATAAATAAGTGTATGATAGCTAGAAGAACAGGGAGAAATGACATACGATGCCAAAGGAAGTCAAAGCCGGGCTGATCTCGGAGGGATTGGATAGTATTATTGTCGATGGGGCTGAGGGGGCTGGCAGCCCCAGTTCCAACAGTCGTACTGAGACCTCCAAAACCCATCACACCCATGTCAACAACCAGGGCCACAGAGAAAGCAGTGGTATCTCCAGGTAGTCGAGAAGTCCTGAATGTGAATGGGGCGGTGAGGTTCGTAGGCTGTGGTTGGTAATAGTAGAGGGTATCAGGTAGGAGACCAGTGATTTTGGCATGGTTGTTGTAGGTGGAGGAGGAAGGGTATGTGATAGAGACACCGACCGGGGATGTCAGGTTGAGACTGGAAGAGAGACCGTATTTGACCGCGGGGTTCGTGAGTTGTGAATAGGTATTCCAAGAGATCGTCATGCCAGTGCTGCCAGCATATGCCAGGCGAACCTGCATCGGGTTGGTAGCATTATTGTTCTGGCCCAGAACAGGGGGAAGGAAGAGCACGGACAGAGCGAATGTTGCACACATCTTCACTCTCATCCTTTCCTCACGTTCGAGGGACAGATAAAAGAGAGAGATAGTGGTGGAGATCAAGATTGGTACATCATATACGTAAAATATATTCAATGGGATATCAGTCAGGAAGCTGGCAACGGTCCATTTGTTCTTCATGCCCCAGGTAGAGCAGGTAGAGAGAGCACCACTAACCTGCCATCAACCTCGCGTGATAGCGCAACGGTCGCCGTGCAGGCTTTTGTCGAATGACTCGAATGAGAGACTTCATGTGCATCGAATGCGCCCGGAAACAAACGTTCCATAAGAGTACCGCCCATCCAGATACTCTTGCGACGGTAGGGCGGATCCACATCGATCCCCGACTCTTATGTTTACACAAGAAAGGGCATCTTTGGGGTCACGAGCGCCCGAATTCATTTCCGGTGTCCAGGGCTGTGCTGCCTGACTTGGTAGTAATACCTAATTTGGTAGTGCTACCTGATTTGGTATTTCTTCAAGTGCTGGGATTGTTTCTTTTGCAGAACACCGTTGCTCGCCAGTTTTCTAGTTCAGAAATGCTGGCTACGATAAGGTAAGTTTCTATTCACTTGTGTGCAAAAGGAGCGGGTCCAGCCGCTCCTTTTGTCCCTTTCCTTATTTTTTTTTCATAGGAACCATTGCTCAGGCCACCCACCCCGCCGTCAAACGACAGACATGGTGACGCTACCATCATCATCACGTATTATTATGGGTCTTATGATCCGGCATGTTCAGGCGGCTGCCTCTAGGAAACTCAACACCCTCGTATGGTGAGCCAATTAGTGCTTCTCAGTGAAATAGCCATTAGCAGGGTTCATGGGGGCTCCCTCGTCGAAGAGTCCGCTACGGGTGCGGGGATGGATCGTGAAAGCTTTACTCTCGCAAGCCGGTCGATTATGGTCGCGGTTCAATATCGCCTCATTACCCTTTCCCATTGCCTCTCCCATAGTCGATTTCGAACCCATCGTTGAGGGATCATTTGGGTCGAGCCGGACCCAAATCCTCCTCATGCACACCTCCGATCCGAATCCTTCTCGCTTGTCGTACGTGACTTGGACCCCTGTTGAGAAGAGTCGTGTCCATGCTCTCCAATTTGGTCTGTCTGGAGGCGAAGCTCCAGATTGCGGCTGCTTCCCTACGATCTGGGGCGACGAGGTTGTGTGTGATTGGAAAATTTACAGTGTCAAATTATGCAGCTTCGCCTTCTCGTTTCGAATGGGATACCTTGGATACGGTTCTCACTGTTCCTGAGACTGTGTGCGCCATGATCCTTTTTTGGAGGAGTGCCTTACGTCCCCCATCGTGGGTGTCTCTCGGGCTCCATGGGGCTGCGAATATGCAGCATGCAAATAGTAGGACTCCTTTGTGACTCTTGTCTATGTCGATTAATTCGCGATATTGTCGACGTTGGGTCACATTTTGCGCGTCGTCCTCTCTTTAATATTCAAGAGTGTGGGTTGAAACTTCCCGCCTGCCAAAGGCGATTTGTACGATCCGTAGCTTGTCTTCCTGGCGTTCGCGTTCCAACTTGCACTGCGAGGATAGTTCATGGCAGATCATCTGCAGTGGGGTACGTAATGGCCGTTTTGCCATATGCATTGAGTGTATCATACTGTCACACGACATTTGTACGCGACCTAGGACGTATGCCTTTGGGTAGTATACATGGTTCTTCTTTTCATCTTCGATGCTAAGCTCCATATTCTCTTCTCCTTCGTCCTTCTTCCTCCTCATGAGTTCAATTGAACCCTGTCTTCATACCTTGAGCATACACAAACCAACTGATGAAAACTATCCCTGATGACCGGCTTAGGAATCGGGGATTGGCGCTTGTCGCCGCTACCCGATACTTAGCGGTACACTGTTGAGTCACTCAAGGAAATCCTTGTGTTTGGTGGCGGAAAATTTGCTGAGTGTGGAACTCTGTTGGATCTTGAAGCCATATGGGCTGCAAAAAAACGGGCTTCGAGGCACACATTCACCTGAGCAATAACGCTCTAGGCGCCTAAATGTTCGGGGTCCGGAACAGCTATCAGGGCACAGCCATCATCCCCTTCCTTTCGGATACATCCGCTCTCCATAATGCCCACAGAAACAACAATCGATGAGGAGGCCAAGCTGCAGACTATCCTGAAGGACATGCGCCGGGCTCGCAACGATAACGAACCATACGGTAACGTTTCCGCCGAGAACATCGCTCTTGTCGTCCATGCCTTCGGTACTTCACTGCATAACCTCTCCCATCTCGTCCTTTCCACTATTGTTTTCTTCCTGCGCGAGAGTGGGCAGAAACAGAACCAGACAAATGAAACCGTCACCCACAATATCTCAGATCTCTTTATTCCGATCATGGACATGGGCATGAGATCAGCAGACAATAAGGAATGCGGTCGTGCTCTATTCCTCCTTGTCGCCCTCATGCAGATTGATCCCCTCTCAGGGGTGTTTTTGTTCCTCCGCGATGGGATGCTGGAGTGGCTTGAAGAACTTCCTGAATTATTTCCGACATTTCCCCTTGTCCAACGTCAATTAGCCGTTCTCTTCTCTCTGGCAAGCAATCAGGCTGCATGTCGCTCTATTGTGAGGGCGAATTTTCTCTCGTGGCTTGAACTTCAGGCCCGTGTGTCAACTGATACCCAAATACGTACTTCTTGTGCTGTGGCACTTACCAAACTCGCCCGTGCCGAGGATGCCGCGGGGAACGGTATCGACCTCTCTGGTACCTCTCAGGAGGACATGGCGGAGCGTGCGAGGAGTAAACGTTCCCAGACGGATGAACTTGGTACCCTTCTAAGGAACACGATAGTCCATGCGCATGAGGGTGACAATAATGAGATCCTTTCCCCCGTCATCGATTCAATCGAAGGGCTGGCATATCTTAGTATCGAAGTGGCACTACAGGAGTCGCTTTCCAAGGACCAAAAACTCCTCCAATGTCTCTTCTCTCTCGTGCCTGTCATCCGGCGAAGAAACAATCTCGTTGCCCAGTCTATCGATGATGTACCGGCGGCCAAAAAGACCAATGCTGCTCTCGTCTACGGTATATCTGTCATCATATCCAATATTGTAGCATTCGCACCGCGATTGACAGAGGAAGAATCCCAACTAGCCAAATTACGCAATTTAGCAAATCCTGTCACTGCGAAACCCGGCGGCCTTCTAGGCATGACGACTGGCACGCCCTCGACGGTTCCTGAAGATCGGGAGAGTGACGCGAGCGCCATCGAGCGTGGGAAGAGGTTGATTAAGGCCGGGGTATTGCCTGCACTGACTGCTCTCGCTCGAGCGGAGAGTGTTCCAACCAGGCATGCCGTAGGTCGTGCTTATCTGAGCTTGGTGGAACCTAACGAAAATAGAGGTCCCATCCTACAGAATGGGGGAAGTAAAACATTGATGAGCCTCATCAGGAGTGCTCTATCCTCGGTTTCTTCGTCTTCTCCTGGCTCAATGACCCATCCAGCTTCATCTCAAAATCTTCTCGCTGTCGATGATTTGACACTGATCCAAGCGCTTGCAAAGCTCGCCATCACTACAAACCCCGGACTTCTCTTCGGTACATCCGACAGTGCACTCATCGATGCCATCCGTCCCTTGTCCCTCCTCCTTCTACATCCTCGATCCAGCCTCCTCCAACGCTTCGAAGCAATTATGGCCTTGACGAACCTAGCCTCTGTATCCGCTGTGTTGGCGAATCGTGTGGCTACTGTGGATCTCGCAACCAAACTAGATGTCTTAATCCTTGATGACCACATTATGGTGCGGAGAGCAGCTACCGAACTTGTTTGCAACTTGATTCATACGGACGTCATGTTTGCGCGTTACGGTGGCAAGCTCTCCCTAGCCAACAAATCCGTGCCTTCTGCCCAAGCGAAGACGATATCAGCAACAGCGCCAGCAACGCCAAAAATGTCTACGTCAACTTCGCTTTCGACCCCCCCTGAAGCCGTCATTTCCCGCGTCCACGTTCTTCTCGCGCTCTCTGACGTCGAGGACCAACCAACTCGGTTGGCAGCGTGTGGCGCCCTCGCCATGCTTCTCTCAAATTCCGCTTCCGCCTGCCGTGCACTGCTCTCCATCGAGAAAGGGCCGTCTGGAGTATTCACCATCCTTGGGGATATTCTTGATCCATCCAGAGTTCGCGATGAGGTCGGTGCCAAGGGATCTAGCCATAGAATTAACCAGGTGTCATCGCCATCGGCACCTGTAGCTCTGTCGGGAGATGCCCTCCAACTTGCGCATCGCGCCGTGGTTTGCACTTGGAGCATATTGTCCAACGCTCCAAGTATCGAAATGGAAGAGGAAGTCATAGAAGCGGCGAAGAAAGAAGGGCTTGCAGCGGCACTTGTTGCACTCGTCGAGCCTCTTACAGACAACCACAATACCATTCCTCACCAACCGCCGAGCTCAAGTCAAATCATCCTTTCCGGGGTGCAATGTCTAAAGTGGCTAATGGAACGCGGGGTTGAGGTGCGACTTTAACTTCTTTGCATACGTTGTATCACAGAGTCCATCAAACACTCTTATATCATTCTTACATACCTTTTCATCGAGATACTATCCTACACTGTTGTAAGTGCTATGATTCCATCAAAAAAAAGGCAGATCTCTTCATTGGGCATATACCTTCCATCAGTGAATGCCAATGAGTCTGCTGACTTGGGATACCGTAGCAGTTTGCGTTCCTAACGGCTATGGAAGTATCACAAGATGCTTCAAGAGTGCGCGGTTAGACCAATGCATACCATCGAGACGGGCGGCACCAAACACCTCGTTAGAGGGTGAATATGCTATTACGGGGTATACATGTAGTGTGTAGTAGTTCACGATGTAATGGTCTCAGAAGAAAAATGAACCAGAAACCGTAGTGGAGACCCATGACTTCCTCATTCAAACCCTCCTACTTTCTTCGTATTCAGCGAGCTCAAGATGCTGGCCGGCTTGGTCAAATGTGTTCGTCGGGAGGATCCTTCTGCTACGCTGGGTAGCTTCTTCCGCCGGTCGTAGCCCGTAACTGCCGCCCGCCCATTCGTTCCCGTGGATGCGGAGCGCGATCCCTGGAGTTGTCCTTCCCACCGATTTGTCTCTTCCTTTGAAGCCTCCGTTAATGACTTTCGCTGCCTCCATTCATCCTAAGAGGGTGGAATCGACAAGTGGTCAGAACTTCAATGCATTGTAATAAATACTGGTTGGAGCAGACTCGCCTCGACATCGACATCCAAATTCAAAGGACGGTTTGTTCTGGCTGGCTTTGATTGTATGATCTCGACATCCAAATCGTCATCTTCGTCTAGGACGGGATCCAGCCCGATCCACTCTACATCGTCAGGGTCAAACTCGAGCACTGAGCTATCAGCCTACGGAATATGGCCTATTAGCCAAAGAAACAGCACCAACCACATGGCCCACTTGCCTTCCTCTTTGCCTCACGCACTTGCTTCCGAATCTCGGTTGCTGTGATCATTTCGACGGCTTCATCTTTGGCGCCGTCATCATCGCTTATGTCTGCATCTGATGCAAAGTTACCACCCGCTGCACCCGTTATCGAAGCTTCTTCGTCATCGTCATGACCTTTCTTGTACGCCTGGAAGAATGCAAGCGTCTCAGGGTTCTTAGCTACGCAGAGATACAAATCAATCGCCATGAACCGAGTCAATGATTAAGGGAGAAGACACACCCATCTCTGGGAGGCGGTCGTCCTTGATCCTACGTTTCTTCTCGACCTTGGGGCGACGCACTTCATCGTTCTCACTCTCACTGTCATCGTCTAGGCCGTCTACACCCCTACGGCGCTTGTTACGCCCATTACGGAAATTCCCTTCGATTGTGTCCTGTGCGATCTTCAACGCTTTTGCATCGTCCTCGGCAGCGTGCTCACTATGAAAATGGCGAGAACACCTTATGAGCATCATGACACAAAGTAGTACAGAAGAAGGGCCTGACTGTGCTTTCTCCAAGACGAGCTCCTTAGCCTGAGTCTCTTCGTCCATCTCTTGATCATCAACCAGATCCTTTATATGCTCTTCCCCAGCATCGGGCCCTCCCCATCGTCTTCGTTATCTTTACCCTTGAGTACTCCAAACCCGGCATCAAATGGTGTCTCGTCGTCAGACTCCTCTGCTTCCCTTTCCACGAACGCATCAATTATTGCGCGATCCACTGAATTCTTGGATGTTTCCCTATTTGACTGTCTGGTGGGGTTCATCAGAACTTGGAAAACATCTATGGGGGGCTTCGGCAACAGTATAGGAGAAGATGTTCGGACAGGAGCATCCGTAATCAGTTGTGATGGGGAGTTATTTCCGGGGGAAAGTGACGGAAGGTGCGATGGAGAAGGTGATAGAACAGTACGACCTCGAAGGAGTCTTCGGCGCGGTGGCGATGTCGCTACTGACGATCGTGGGTGCAGCTGCTCATTCCAACGTGAGGCAGCTGCCTCGGTCTGGTTCTGACTGGAGCGGGTCTCAGGTAGTGGCTTGACTGCGCTTGCCTCTTCTCTTGCCGAAAATACAGGTTGATTCCACGAGGGTGATATAGTCTGGGTTAGAAAACTATATACCAATGAAATTCCGTTCGAGAAAGGCAAAGAGACCTCCGAACTCACCCATCCTCATTCAAGAATAATCTCTTTCTATCGTTGGAGGGCGAGGAAGCTTGTTCCCGCATCGTCAGACCGATATCCTCCTCCTGTTGTATCAGGATGTTATCATTCATCCGTCTGCGCGAGTCCGATATCTTTACAGCGGGGAGCAAACCTGAAGCCTGCGTGGACAACGACAGGCTGAATTCGGCTCCCCGCACAGGTCCATCGCGTAACTGGAATTTGGGATTTCTCCTCTTCAGTTAAACGCCGCTCAGGAAAAAGAGGAAAACTCAAAACTGACCAGGTCATTTTGACTCTGCATACCCTGCGTGGCTTCAAATAATTGTGACATTCCGCCAAAGCCAAAGTCAGTCTCTCCAACGTTTTCATCAGGTTGCCAGGCTGAGTCACGGAGCTCTGCAAGAGGCCTGCTGCGAGATGCAGAGCTGAGGTGTCTCTTCTCACCCTGAGCAAGCACTCCCAGGGGCTTTCCCGAGACTCTTGATATCGAGGACAATGATAGGGATGACGAGAACGAAGATAAAGCCTTGAGTGGTGCGCGCGCCCCATTCGCACTGTCATCATCATCCAATTCAGTGGAAACCTGCCGAACCACAAGAGGCGGTATATTTTCCAGGTCTGAATCATCCATAATGGGGCGAGTATTCTCGGCGTCGGAATCTGCGCCTGACCCCGCAGGACGGGCACGAGGATTCTCTGAATCTCCTTGGTCCTCATCATCTGAGACGATACGACGGATGAGGCTCTTCTTAGCCCCCCGCCGTTGAGGTAACGAATTGATTCCACGACCATTATTAGCATCGTCCTCCGATGTAGACGTAGGGGGACTCGTATGTGAAGGTGACCCATCTACTGGCATGGTGCGCCGGAAAAACGGGGAGGAACCCGATGCAAATGAGTCGCTTGGAGACGAAGGAGATAACGGTGCTAGGGACCCAGCTAATTCTAGAGGTAGAGAGGGATTTGAGGATAATTCTCGTTCACGATGGGGTTCCTCATTAGACTGATAATCCCCATCCTCTTGGTCTTCCTCGTCTTCACTGCCGCGTTCTAGTCTTTGTTCAATTTCTCGAAGCCTTTCAGAGCCAGTTCCCAAGATTTCCTCCAACATCGTTCCCTTCGGGGCCTGCGCATCCATTAGCGTGCCACCACGTGCCACCCAATCCGCCTCCTTGGCTTTGCGGGCCTCAATTGCATCCAAGCCTGCCTTCGTAAGGAGCCTTTCCCTGTGTTCTTCTACAGGATCCTTTACTTTCGACTTTCGCACTGCCTGTGTTTGCTTCGCAATGACGACGGAGCCAAATAGAGCTGCCCGAGTCACGGCACGAGTCTTGGATTTCTTGACACGGGAGATGGTATCGTCTAAAAAAGGCTGCAGTTGGCGGCCCTTAACTTTTTGGTCCGCGGCCTGCGAATTAGTTGTGGTAGTTAGGGTTGGGGCAGCATCGATTTCGACATCATCCTCCTCGAATGTGATACCTGAGAATGCACTATGAGTGGTTGCATTCTTGATACCTTGAAACTTGAGTGCTTGAAGTTTCAAGGCGTGAGCTCGAGCTCGATTTTCCTTCTCCCTGGCATTTTCCTTCGATTTTGCAATTCCTCTTGCAATGACGATATCTGGATGTAGCATGTCATCGTCGTCCTCATCCTCATCCTCTCCATTTAGAGGAGTGGGCGGGCGCAGAACCGCAGCAGGATCGTAGGACTTCGAGGAAGTGAGGAGAGAGGGGATGACATGCAGCGGGAAGGTGGGACGAGGGGGCTCATATGGAGAAGATGGAGCTTGCTCATCATCGTTCAGTTCCCAGGGGGACGGAAGAACTTTATTGGATGATGCCACGAGCGTTGCAGACGACGGCAGGCATTGGGAACCGCTCAGGTGTGTGCTTGCGGGATTACTAGGCTGAGACGAGGAAAAAGAATCGATAGGAGACGAGACGGTACGTTGCGGCACCACTGACTGCTGCAATATTTCGAGGAGGTTAGAAATAGGGCGTGCTTTGGGAGCAAAACCACTGCCTCTTAAGGAGACATTTTTAGCTAAAATAGGATTCGATTAGTTCCGATTCCTGGGAGGCAAATATGCATCGCCCACCGGCTTTCAATCGGGCCGACTCCTTCTGCGTCTCGATGAGAACCTTCTTTGTAAGCTTCTACAGAGAGACATGAGATGGATGTTTTGGATGCCATATACTTTATATCGCACCTTCGGTTTTTTGCCTTTCTCCCCCTTCTTCGGTGGGTCATCGTCTGATTGGTCTAGACCGGGATCGCCTGGAGCATCCATACCTCTGGAAGTGGGATAAATGGAGGACGAAATGTTGTGCAGCGATGATGAAATGGTGTCCAGTGCAGATGCGGCGATCACAGGACCAGCATCCATATCGCGGGACCGTTTGCGAGAGAATGCCAAATCAGGCAGCGAGGGTGGTGTGTCGAGAGGGTGTGCGGGAGCTGAGACTGGGGAAGAAGACGCGCTTCTAGAGGGCGATTGGACGCGCTTATTGTGAGGTGTATTAGTGGAGGATGCGGAGGTGGGAGAAGAAAGGCGGAATGGCTGCGGTTTATAATCCAGAGAGGGAGGATCATCGTCCTCCTCCCCTGCATCTATCGCTTCTAAGCGAGCCTTCCATCCATATGTGAATCTTCCGATATCACTGTCAGGCGAACGTGGGGGAGACGTGATACTGTCTTGTGAATGACGGAGGGAAAGATCCTTAAGACTCGCGTTATCCAGAGCTGCAAGTCTATCCTCGATAGGAACGACGGCGTCTGCACGCGCTTTCCCATATGTTCTGGTATTTTTGGGGCGGGCTGAGAGCGCTTCCGGCACAGCAGCCATTGCGGCTAAGGGAAACGGATGCATTTAATACGCTGTCAAATTAACCACGCGCTTTCCTAGATTTCTAGAGCGCGTAGTTTGTCTCCCAAAAAGCTAGAGAGAAGGGGAGGAAGACTCGGACGCGGTACGATTATGTAATCGGACACTGCCGAATTTCCTCATGTTATGGTCCAGAACGGCCACGATATTCGCCATGAGCAGGAGATCATTCTCCTCCAAGTTCGTCCGGATAGTTGAAGTGGGACCGCGTGATGGGCTTCAGAATGAGCCAATTGCTATCCATGTTCACGATAGAATCGCTCTGATCGAACGCCTCGCTGATGCTGGCCTTGGTGTAATCGAAGCTGGCAGTTTTGTCTCTCCAAAACGGGTCCCGCAGGTAATGAGTATTGCATTTATACCGGATCGGACTGCACTGGAACGAATATTCAGATGGCTGGGACATCAGACGTATTACGAGGTCTGAAGCGACGACAGGACACTCGATATCCGGTGCTGGTGCCAAATATGAAGGGCCTACTTACTCTCCTCGATGGGCCCTCCTTGGCCTCTCTTGATGAACCGCCGCTGACAGATGAAATTGCGATCTTTGCTGCGGCTTCTGAATCATTCTCCAAGGCCAACATCAATTGCTCTATTTCAGAGTCCCTCGATCGCTTGGCGCCAGTAGCAGAGCTAGCGCTAAATCGTGGTCTTCGTGTGAGGGGGTATGTCAGTACGGTGATTTCTTGTTCGTATGAAGGACCCATCGCACCAAAAAGTGTCCGCGATGTGGCGAAGGCTCTCGTCGACATGGGGTGCTATGAAGTGTCGCTTGGTGACACGACAGGATTCGGAACCCCGAGGACAATGACAAATATGCTCGATGTCGTTATGGCCCAAGTCAGCGTAGATAAATTGGCTGTGAGCACCCATCGCCCGCGTCTCAGACTTTACTCTTGCTCAAGGAAGACTTAGGCACACGTACGCCCGTCATGTTAAGATATACATTATCTGGGTTCCGTCCTGACTGTCCACTTACCTGAGCACAGAATCATGACACGTACGGAATGGGTATTGCTAATGTCTTAACAGCTATTGAAGTGAGTTTTCCGCACACCACTTCACTCGCTGCCTGTCATGAATCCGAAGAATGTATAGGCTGGCATTCGGACGGTGGATAGCTCAGGTACTTCTAGCCATCGGGCTCTCGAGGGCAATCGAAATCCTCACACTATCCCTTATCACAGTTGCAGGCCTGGGTGGTTGCCCATTTTCCCCTGGTGCAACTGGGAATGTCGCCACTGAGGTGTGATACCGTCTTTGTCTCTCTAGTGCTCGAATTGCCCATTAAATCCTGGCGTTTTGGAATTCATAGGACGTCGTGCACGCCCTCCATGGGATAGGATACAGCACTGACGTTGACCTGCCCGCGCTCGTTGCTGTTGGAGAATGGATATCGGCGCACCTTGGGCGAGCAAACGAATCCCGGGCGGGGAGGGCCTGGGCATCGAAGGCGCGTTCCCTAGCGGACAGCAGTACGAGAGCTACCTCGTAGGCAAGAGCGAGTAATACATGCAACACCTGTATGAGCGACCAAGTGATGGGTGGATGGAATTGAACCAATTGATATTGCCCTACTATTCAACTATCAAGCCAAGCGTGAAGACCATCGCATGAGAGAATCACCAGCAACAAAGAGACAGAAAAGAAGATATCAACGTCCAAGGTGTAATGAATGACATGCACACGAAGGCAAGAATCCTTCAATTGTCTTGTTGGCACTATGGGTGACTGCAGGCAAAGGTGCTCAGCAACATGCTTGCATACATGTTGCATCTGGCCCATTCACGCTTTTCCAGATGGATAATCCATGATCCGAACACAATGGTGAGGGGGGATTCTGCCTAATGCCTATGAAGAGACGCTCCGACAGAATGGACCTAAGATCCCGATGATATCATCGCCACGGGGAGTTGCGCACTACGAAGGCAGGGGAGCCATGGCTTCCGGAGACAATGGCAGAAGACTCCTCGACAGAGCCACTGGCAAACGGAATTTGATTTGGAAGAGATGCTAAAGGCTGTGGCTGGTAGAGGTATGGTTGGAACTGTGATTGTGACAATCGACTGCCTACATCTCTCACCAGGCCAAAGTGGTTGTTGTGTTGGGGTGACGCATTCATTGGAGCACCAACACCATACACACTTGTTTGGTTCAGGTATATATTATTAGATGGAGCAGCAAACTGAGGAGGTTGCGCCAATGGAAAACTATTGAGAGATTGCTGATGACGGTGTTGAGGAACCCATGTCGGAGAGAATGAGAGCGGAGAAGGCATTGTTTCCGGTGCTTGTTGGGGGAAGCTCCGAGCAAGGGGGCTTCCGGCATTGGCATGCCATCCCGATCTATTGCTTTGAAGGGGTGGTGTAGACCCTTCCCAAATGTTTCCAGGAGGCATCGTCGAAGTTGATGAAATGAAGGGGTGGGAAACCAACGGAGTTGCTGGCATGGAGGTTGACGCTGAGAAGGATCGCAAAGGATCGCTGGATGTACGTGCCCTGGCCTGAGCGCTAGGGACGCCACCCAAAACACGACTCAGGAGATCTTCCGCTGTAGTCCCTGGCTTGGCGGTCCGTGAAGGGGAACCACCTGTTGAGAGCGGAGGTGGGAACGCCGTAGTTGTTTGAGGTAGGGCCCTGAAGAATTCATATCATGTGAGAGAAAAAAATTCAAGTCATATAGGGCAGACACACATAGGTGACGTCGAAGTTCGCTGAGGATACAAGATTCTCTCATCCTCCATCTCGTCTTCATCATCATCATTCTCCCCAAGAGTGGCCTTCATCGCTAACCCAACTGGATCATCGGTGCTGACCGTAGCAGAGTCATCATCGGCATCTTCCTCTCGACTCATAAATGGGACACCATCACTTTGTTTCGTCGGCAGAACAAAATCATTGTCCACATATTCCGATCCTGGATCGAGAGAGCCACCATCCAGAGGGGTCACGGGACGCAGGCGAAATTTTCCCTCAGCGTAGATGAGAGGGGTTTCCTATAGGGCGAATCCCTTCCTAAGTATTATATCGACAATGGCAGATTAGTCCTGCTTACATCGAAGGAAGCAAGATATCGAGCATCCAGTAGCATAGTTCGGATCCTCGTTAAATGTTCTTCATTTGGATGGACGGTAGATTCATCAACGAGATTGTCTGTCTTTGTCACCATTTTCGATGGTGTCAACGCCAGTGGAATGAATCCTCGGAATTCGACTCCTCCTCCAAAACGATGGTATGGTTCGGCAACCTCTCTGAAGGAAATACGCGGGAAATGTGCCATATAAAGATGGAATATGAAGACCAAAACCAGCGAAACGATTCCTCTACATTTCCATCGGTCAACTTATCAGCGAGGCCGTGAAGATATTCGAGGTTGCTTTTGAGCCAAGCTGATGCGATATGGAGTGCAGGAAGAGTACGACGGAACGTAGCAGTGATGAATATCGCCAAACTGTCTACAACCCCACCCGCAGGGTCTCGATTGAGGGTGGACATCGCTTCCTTCAGTTCGGATGTCCCAGTTTTTGATAGTGCACGGATTAACCCCAGGATATGCGTCACGATTGTTGTCTCCACCCAAGGTTCCGGTTCCAGAGGACTCAAATCCTTGTGTGTGTCAGGCGAGGGCGGGGTCGTGGGGTTGACGGTCCAGAGAGCACCCACTGACATGATAAAGATACCCGTTATTAGATGGGGCGATAACGAGCGGCTGGATATAAGCGTCATGAAAGACGATATGACATTTGTGGATAACTCTGAAATCTTGGAAGATCTGACCAGCAAATATTGTAAGCACGATAAACGCACAGAATATATCAGAATGTTGCTTACGATGGCTTCAGCTGCCAAAGTGCATGAAGGATGAGTACATCGCGTTGAAGGGCTTCGACGGGATCGCTCAAAACCTCTGAAGACTTCCGGTAAGCGTCGAACACCTTTTGGAGAGTCTTGTGAAGGTTTTCCCGAGAGGTGGGAAAGGCGTGCTTCACACAAAGTGCCCGATAATAATGCATAACTGCGGCGAAAGAATCGCCTCCATAAAGGGACAAAATCGCCAGCTGGTTGGATGGATTACCCTCATCGGGAAGTAGGAGTTTGGCTTGACGATAATATTCCAAAGCCTTGTCCATGATTTCTGGGGCGGCGCACTGGGAGATTAACTGGTGTGCCCCTCCCTCGATCTGTTTGAGCTTCATTGCCTGGCCATGGCCGACCCCCTCCTTCATTGTACTGTTCCCGATAGCGGGCCAAGTCTCCGAGAGAGATAAGACTCTTTTGCAAAAACAGCAACTTCTTATCCTTGATGTCCTCCGAAATCTCCTCGGCCATAGGCGAGTCGGAGGGAACGAGTGATGTCCTTGAGCCGGCAACCTTTTGGGGCGACGCCAGATCCGCTGGGTCAGTTGCGGACAGAGACAGCGCATCGATCGCCTTGGTTGCAGCGGTGAGCTCAAAGGTCTTAACGAGACGGAGGATCAGGCCACTCCAAAACCTTTCCTCAGCGGAAAGGAATGAACGAAATCGTGTCATCAGCTTCCGGAGAGCGACGGGACCTCCTCACCACGACCGAAGCGCCCGTTGCCGCGGCGCTGGTCCGCGGAAGGATTCTTGTTGACCTTGTTGTCAAGCTTCGAGATCAGATCTCGATACCTTGCGATAACGGCATGAGAGGTATCAATCCAGAGCGTAGTCTCCAATTTGACGGCATGGATGGAGGATGGATACTTGAATATAACTTGGATAATGTGTCGGCGCAGGCTGGGGCGTCCGTTAATTATACGAAACGCGCACGAACATCGAGACTGCATACTTTTGGCGCTGAAATTCCACTTCTTGATCCCATGGGTTAGCTGGGGGATTCAAGGACTTCTTAAAGTCAATAGTTAATCCCTTGATCTCCCTAGAACATGCACCCAACATGAGGACGAGGACGAATCTTCACAAAATAAAGACTTGCCGGACGAGATCCGACACCGATACATTTGATTCATCTGCCATTGTGTAGCAGTATAAGTACTGCCAGGAGAAAGATCGACTGGGGGGTGGTTTAGTGACTACACCTGCTTCATGTTCAGTCGGTGAGACCCTCGATCGGCATATTCCGTAGAGCTCAGCAATATGGTCAAAGATCTAGTCACATTTGGTCTGTTTATAATCGATAGCTTTTATACCGTGGATGACTCTGGCGAACTCATCGCTCAGGAAGACCTGAAAGATCAGGTACAGTGTACAAACAAATGACCCTACATACTACTTTTGATGTATTCTTGAACCAGATCGGCGGAGGAGGGACATATTGTGAGTTGCTTTGATTCGAGTGGGCTATTGGTTGCATACTGATTCATATTTTAGGTGCCCTTGGCGCTAGGATATGGTCAGGCCTCTGAAATTGTCCAAGATTATATGCGGTGGACCTATCATACTTCTTTGTATAGGCTGCACCCGTCCTCTATCGGAATGATTGTAGATCGAGGGCATGATTTTCCGGAGTGGATACAAAGCACCTTGGAGCAATATGGCCACGACATGTGGTTTTTCAGAGACCAGCCCTTAGAAACTACTCGCGCCGCTAACATATACCAAGCGAATGATCGAGGGTTCGCCCCAGTCTATATCTTCCCGAATCTTCGGGATTCACTATCTAGTAACGGAGAATCGTTTTTATAGATTCAAATATCTTACACCCAGGATTCGCCTCACTCCTGCTGATATAATGTCCACTACTTTGGCGAAGCCCCGTTACATTCACTTTATCTGTTCGCCACGGCGAGCTGAAGCGATACTGCGGGAGGTGGATGAGCTGGGAGATGATTGGGCCCCGATCACTGTATATGAGCCAATACCAGTACGTTCATGAGTATACATCATAAATTGTCTTGTTGTAAGTTGTTTTTGTCGATGTTTTAGGATAGATGTGTTCCTGAGGAACTTCCGATATTATTGAAAGTTATACATCGAATCCACATTTTCAGGTGACGTCCAAGCCCCAACATCTCTCTGTATGTGCGATCGCGATAGAAAGCTTGGATCGTTGCAGTCCCAACGCCGGAGAGGGTTTATCTCTTCTCTCTCTCCCACAACCCCCCACACGCACATTAATTGAACAAGCTGCAAATTCTTTTCTGGAGTTCGGAGCCCATTCTGTGATCGTGCGGAGCGGCGCTCTGGGCGCCTACATCAAGTCTTCCAAAGATGTACCAGGCCAATGGGTGGAGGCCTACTTCACTGGAAATGAGGCAAATCGAGTGATTGATGTAACCGGGGCTGGGAACGCTTTCCTAGGAGGACTGGTCGCGGGGCTCGTGTTCTCCCATGGGAATTTGTTGGAAGGTGCGTTTGAAATACTTCATTGCACTCCCCAGGCCATTCAAAATTTGTCCTTAATCGTAGCTTCATTGTACGCCACTGTTTCTGCCAGCTACATGATAGAACAGTATGGCCTCCCGCGCCTGACTGGGTCATCTGGGTCATCTTCCGATACTGGAGCCGATGAGAGATGGAATGGTGAGGCTCCTCATCAGCGACTAGAGAAATTGCGCACCCGTATAGTCGGATGATTCATCTCACTGCAATCACTCGGAAGTTTGTCGTATGCACCAACCTGATACCCACTGTATTCAAATTCTGTGTGGTTTAAACGACGCAGAAAAATAGGCGCGAGGGTCTTGTCGATGAGGACAGAGGACGGTGTAAATACTCCTTCGCATTTCTCTCAATAAAGACAAAGAATCAGAGGTGCACCGGGCTGGTCCAGGGATACCATACATATGAGCATGCCCCATCGCTGGCTCTTGGAACGCCACAAGCCACCCGCCATGACTGGATCGTCACCCTTCCTTCACAGGATCATTCAAGTCCGCTTGCGGCTGCTCGAAGACGGGAATTCATATAGTATCATTTTCAGACCAAACCTAGAAGATCAACAAACAACAAAGGTAAAAAGATGAAAACAATGGGATCAGAGTGGGGAACCCACGTCCTATTTCACGATAATCTGAGACTGAGTTTTCTGGCAGTGATAGGGCTCGAAGGAGAGTCCGGGGTTCTATTGGAGCTGCTTGCTCGACCGTCCAGTTAATTACTACATACACATTTGGACTGTTTTTCTGAAGGCACTATTGGACGTGAGTGACCCCCAATGGTGCGTGCCTTAGGGGGGGGGGGGTTCTCTAGTGAGCACAAGCTACCAAACCTCCTGACCGGAAGAGACCATCTGTGGCTGAATGATGAAGATAGCCCAGAGCCGTGAGTAGGAAATACGGTATGTCAAAGATTCCTGGGTAACGCAGCCTGGTTCATCGCTGGGTGTACGTAGGGTCCGCCCGTGGTTGCCACCGGCGCACCAGCGAATATTCGATCTATCGACAAACAACTCCAGATATGAATTCACTGTCCCACCAGTTATTATGAAATATGCTATCAGGGAATCGACGTTTTGGGAATAGCAGGAGTGACAGTGGCGTGGATATGGCTCTCAGTGCAGGAGATCCATTATGTAAACATCCAACTGCGGTTGGGAAAGTACAAATGTTCAGAGACCACAGTCGCACCTCTGACCTCCTCTTATAGGAATGATATGGGCCCCGTACTGTCCTCTGGTAGACTCCTGTGAAGATGCACAACGGACCACGTTCAAGAAGCTTTTCACAGAAATTTCCGCGGGTGCCCGTGGTCTCCGAAGGTGTCGCCTTGATTTGATGACTTCAAGATCCACTGCGTGCTCGGGAACTACGTTCGACGACGAGTATGTTATTGGTGTCTCTTTGATGTTCGGGACCAGTAGAACGTACTTGCACCCATTCCCTGTACTGGGATATACTGTAGTGTTACACGGGCAATCCGGTTTATCGTTAATTTCACGTAAAAAGGAATCATTTTTCAAACCCAATAAAAACTTATGACAGATGTTCAATTGCTGTTAAAATTGCACTTAAGATTCAGCATAGTCCATGCACTTTCAGAAGATTCCCGAGCCATTTCCTTGATACATTCAATAAATGTTTCCAGGAAATATCTCTCAAATGTTCAGGCCACCCTCTCAGCCGTTCTAGTGGACTTAGAGATTTTCTTGACGAGGCAAGGTCCGGCAACTGCCGATTCTGTATAGTTTCTTGGGATGCACCGAAGGTCACTCCGTCTTTTCTGCTGTGGTTTGAATCTCTGAGCACCTCAACCCTGGTTCTACTCCTGTGTTCCCAGTTGCAGTCCAAGGTACAAGGACTAGGGAACAAGGAAGTGGTGGTTGCTGGGCACTCACTTGCCTTTCAAATTTTGGGTGCGTGAAAACTTGTACTGTCACTACCACTCTCTGATTTTCTTCCTGTCTCACTTGGGCCTTATTCATCCAGCTTAGTGGTGAGAGTCCCATGTACAGTTTTGCCGGCAGTGAAACTTCCCATGCACCCACTAGTCATAACACCCGCCTTCCCTTCGCTCCGCCCTTGGGTTGAACCTAAGTACAATTTGTATAAAATTTCCGTACATTGTCCAATATATGTTGCTATTTCCACTATTTGTGGTCTAGACCAGTGCTCCATGGCCCCAATCTAAGCAGTATACGGAAATACAATGATACAGTGGAGTCATCATTGAACCTTCCTATGAGGTTGGAACCACATTTTCTTCCAAATATGGGAATGAGACAATCCTAATCCTGGCCAATAGTTAGCAAAATATGTCAGGCTAGCATTGGAAACGTGAACATTGGAAAAATGATTTCCTTTTTCCTTATGGAGATGTCTTATAAATGTTCCCAGCAGATCTCAGCAAATAACATTCAAAAATGTTCATATAAATTGTCCGTGTACGACCTTAGGTCGGCACGTGACTTTACGTAATCCCCAGGCACCGTATTGCAGTCGTGGGGTGCTTGTGACCTGTGACCGACCCCCGTTTAAGCACTGCTGTGAGCACACCCATGGAGGCTACCCAGGCCTCTAGAGAACAATTCTGATAGTGATGCTGAGCAACCCCACCTGGATGACATTGTTCACGCATCCCAAACCCTATGCCGGATGATGCAATCACATAGCGAGATAGTGATGATGACAGTGCCAATGATGAAAATGGGCAGTAATGAGTCTGACTACATTTATTAGAGTCGGACAGGTGGCAGAGGGGCAAGCGCGAGCTCTGAGGATGGCGGAGGCCCTATTTCCATATATGGTAACTCAATTCAATTTGTTGTGACCGTCTAAGTCGCCCAGCCATTGTGACCTGTGACCGGACCCCTTTTGAGTCTTGTCAAAGGGTCTTGTGACCTGTGACCACGACCTAGTCGTAACACTACAGTAATAGTGAAGACCGGCGTCCGCCAGTTGGCCACTGAGATCCTCCAGTCGGGGGCCATCGGGACTATCAGTAGTCAACCAGTCTTCCAGACCAAGGATGCACGAAAGACCGATATTTCCGTGGTTTGAGGCAAAGGGAACAGATATTGACCATAGGTATTTCAAGATAGGATTGGCTCAAGGACGAGAACGAGGCGAACATGACCCTCAGGGACACGTTGGAGAGATTTGTGGGAGGAATAGTCGCTGTCGAGTCCGATCGACCCTGGCTTCAATCCGGCGCGTTATCGGCGCTTGCATTTTTACTCGTATTGTGTGCATCTGCCCGCACTATATTCCCCGGCGCTCTATCGCCCGTTAACCCGTATATTTACCGTACATACGTCGTATAGTTTCCCCGCTGATTTGTAACCTGTCCACCGACACCGAGTGTAATTCCAACAAGGTTCCGATGAGGCAGACATGGTGAGTCTGGGGGTCGGCAAAGCCGTAAAAGCTGTTGTCCATCACGTGATGATTACTAAGACGAAATCGCTGGACTCAGAACCTACTGGATAATTTGGTGTCTTTTCGATCCAGTGCATTATGAGGACTTATGAGAATCACCACGGAATCTTGGATTATTTATTGGGCATCTACTTCCATATTATCTACGCAAGCTGAAACCATTACAAATGGCTTTCCAAGAGGAAGATTGGTCACGAGTCTACGGCAACGCGTAGACGGCATTTGCTGAGCTCGTTCCGTGCCCAGGGGTGGCAATGCATAAAATCACGTCTATGGCTCCGCAGATGTAAAGTTAAACTCTGTATAAAACTTAAAAAAAATTCTAGGGAGGAACATTACCCTTGAGATATGACCTAGATCCTGCTTTTGTTATTAGGTTGAAGCCTGAAAATGAGTTAGGAATGCTGCTGCTAAAATTTATACTTGACTACAGTCATCTACCGTCACTTGCATCAAAAGTTGAAATATGGCTTGTATGGGTGCAATTCCCCACCTCTTGACTTGATTGTTTTTCTATCATGTAGCCATGCTTTTAATATATTCACAGGTCAAATTTTGGAAAGATAGAATGAGAGGAAAAATATCTGTACATGAACAGATGATGAGGTGTGAATTATGGGACTACCATCACTTGCATCAGTCCCCAAATATGGTATTGTGCAAATTGGAATTCTGGGAAATTTTGCACAGAGTCTTCCCTATGTCATACAGGTCCATTCCGTGATATCCGGATGTCGTATGGCTTGATGGTGTGGCAGAGTTGGCTTCATGGTCGAGGTCAGTTTTCAACGTCATTTGCTGACACACATTGCAGTCCATGCCAACCTAGCTCTCATAGCACTTCATGTATAGTAGTATAGTATCAGAGAGTCATATGATGGGAAAAGATGCAAGATCTGGGTGTCCAAGCCAGATGGGGAGCCAGAATTTATGTAAAAACCCATAAAATTGCCTTTGCTCCTCAACAACTGAACAGTTTGGGGCAAATTTTTTGCAGTACATGCCCAAGATCAAGACTCACCAAAATAAGAAAAAATAAAGTCATTCAGACAAAAACTGAATGATCTATGACAGTTGATGCAGGTGACAGTATCATGCAAGTGACGGTAGAATGACTGTATGGTGGCTGTGAATTATCTAAGATACTTCCGGTGACGCCAAAAAGTACACAAGTGCACTACTCCCTGCTACAAGTCTCTCTGCGACTCACAAGTGTCTCAATATCGATAGAACGTATGGGAAATAATTCACTAAAATGGAAAGGGCGAAAAACACGTTCGGCATCTCAAAAAGCAGCAATGAGTGCAGCACAAGCGACAAGCACACAAGTAAACAGCTGTCAGCAAATAAAGAAAATGCATCGCCCAGATCCCTGCTGCACACTCGTAATACAGCCAATCCAAAGCATCCCCCCTTCCCACATCAGACCAAGAAGTCCACACCGAAGAGCCACTCAAGACCAAAGCCTTGAAATTGGAGGCATTACTTAATGCTTATTGCCCAATTTTGGGTTTCATAACTTTATTTTCTGCCCATAGTAGGAGCCATGCTCTTGTTTCCTCAATATCTCAGCAAAGAATAGTCCAAAAAGCGATGTTTGAGAGGAGTAATCGACAAAACATGAGACGCGTCTGGTCACGTGCACGGTACAAAGTTTACTTGACATTGCCGACCCCCAGGAAAAGCCGCCGTGAGATAAGATGTTTGACCTGGCTCGGGTGGGCAACCGTGGTCCTCCGTTATTTTGCACCATCTTTGACACCAAAAAGGATAGGGAAGACTTCACCCTGTGCATTTAAAGAACAATAGTTTCCGGCAGTTGCCGAACACTTCCCGCTCTAAATCAATCCATTGTTCGACGACAGTCCTTATTGTTTTCTCCGCACAATGGCCCGGTCAAAACCATCGACTTCGTTGCTTATTTTCACGACACGCATCTCTTCTTGCAGCCCTTTCCTATGTCTCCCGCAAAAGAGGCGCTCTCATCGTCACGTCTGCCGCTACGACCAGTGGCCACATACACACCTCCTGCACCGTCTATAGCACTTCTCTTTTCGTACTGTACACGAGGAGATGTCATTTTTCTTCTTGTCCCCGCAATATGCGCCTCCCTCGTGGCAGGCGGCGTCGCCCCTCTTATGACCCGTATCATCGGTGCTGCATTCAATGCACTCGCTACCTTTCAGGCCACATCCTCTCCAACTGAGCATGACAAGCACAAGCTGCTTCATGACGTTGGCATGGTTGCACTGGAACTCATTGGCCTCAGCTTCAGGCTCCCTCGCCCTTAGTAGCCTCGTGTCCAGTCTCTGGCTATGGGTTGGTGAGCGAATTATCATGCGAGTTCGCTCCCGTGTCTTCCTCTCTGTAACATCCCGGGATATGGAGTGGTTTGATTTACTTGGCGGTGGGAGTGAGGGGAAGAATCCCGGTACCGAAGACGAAATGTCGGAGAATCTTGGCGCGGGTGGTCTCATGGCAAACTTTACTAGGTGCCTTGCTTTTCTCTATTCTTCTCCAATGTATTATTCAACTCCCTTATAGGGACACCGATGATGTTCGAACGGCTGTCTCTCTCAACTCAGGGATGATCATCCAGTATCTCACCAGCTTTGTCGTTGCTCTCGTCTTTGCTTTTGACCGGTCCTGGTCCCTCACTCTCGTGATCTTATCCTCCATCCCTATCATGGTCTTCGTACAGGCCCTTTCTCAGGCCCTCTCGATAACCTCCTTCAATACCGAACGGTCTAACACTGCCCGCGCAGCCACGGGCATCACCCGCGCAATTGCCTCAATATCCACTGTAAAGGCTTTCAATGCCACCCTCCACGAGGTCAGATCAGTTTCCTCTCTCCTCGACGCCGCGCAAATGGCGTACCGCAAATGTTCCGTTGTCTGGGGTGGTGCTGGGGGGTCTTCCCAGCTTCTCCTGTTTAGTATGTTCGTGCAAGGATTCTGGTACGGCGCCAAGCTTGTCCGATGGGGCCATATCTCGCCCGGAGATGTGATAACTGTGTTTTGGGCATGTCAAATTGCATCGAGCAATCTCCAGATGTGCATGCCTCTGCTCATTACTGTGACAAAAGGAAAGAGTGCTATGGCCAGTCTTGAAACCATCATTCACCCTCCACCACGTGAGGACCACTCGACGGACAACGATGCGACTCCTCCACCCTATCGCGAATCGTACGCTACACTTCCACCCCTTTCCGGCCAACTTCAGCGGGACCCGAAAGAAGTAAGACGACCTTCAGTATGCCTAGGCACATTCGACATCCAAGGAATTACTTTCTCCTATCCTTCTCGACCTACAGTACCTGTCCTTTCTCTTTCCCCCTCCTTACCTTCTTCCTCAAAATTCATCCCCTCGATCCATATTGCCGGGAATGATCTTACCTTCATAGTTGGCGGATCGGGATCAGGGAAGTCAACTCTTGCCCAACTCCTCATGGGCATGTACACCCCATCTTCGGGAAGGATCCTCTTCGACGAAATTCCTCTGGACGAACTTGATCCCACATGGAAAAGGGAGCACATTGCCCTCGTGTCTCAGGAATGCATTCTTTTCGATATGAGTGTACATGACAATGTCGCCATCGGCCTTGCGGGTTCTTCCACTACAAAACCCGAGGACGTCACCCGGGATGCCGTGGAGCACGCATGCAGAATTGCGATGGTGCACGATTTTGTGAAAGACCTTCCAGATGGTTACGACACCCTCCTTGGGACCGGTGGATCAAACCTTTCGGGTGGCCAAAGACAACGGGTCGCACTTGCTCGTGCCGTATTGAGGGATCCTACAGTCCTTATCCTCGGTGAATTTCGCTGTGCTCTTGAATGTCGTATTGGCCAAGTCGTGACATTTGTATTTTTTTTGTCTCCAGATGAGGCCACTTCAGCTCTTGATGCGACGTCACGCGTCCTCGTGTTCGAAGCTATCAAGCAGGTCCGTCGACGCAAGACAACAGTCGTTATCACACATGACCTGTCCCAGATCATGCCTGAAGATTACGTCTACGTCATGCGTTCAGGATGCGTCGTTGAGGAAGGCTTTCGGGAGGATCTCGAGAATTCCAAAGACGGCGAAGGCGAATTTCGCAAAACCCTCGAAAAACAATTCGAAGGCGGAGGATTCCCCGTTCGTGTGTCACTTCCCGATACATATGACGTTGTTAGGACCGAAGCTGCGGCTGCTGTCGATCGGATCATGAACAGACACACGAGTATGGTTCCCGATGTTACCAATAAACACACATCGATGTGGATGTCAGCGTCGGTTTCTCGGATTAAGCACACACCCATTCTCGGCGCTGGATTCGAAGTTGGGTCGCGCACTCCATGGGAGGTCGACGCTATTGCCGATATTCTAGGCCCTTCTCACTTGCCTGCGATACCTCTAACGAAGAACCGCCTTTCTCCGTATCAATTGCGAGGGACATACCGAAGTTCCAGCCCGCGTCCCACATCCCTCTTCAGTCCTTCCATTCCTGACCCGTTTTGTCACACCGACGACGTATATCCGATGCAGAATGTGGGTCTCCATAGAAATTCGACGATCTCACTTCCCAGTCCTTCCGCGTCCCATCACCTGAACCTCGCCCACCGATGCAGCATGACTTTCGAACCCTCGGTCCCCTCTCCAACGTACGCACATAGCTACCGGCGGTCCGCACTCTCTACTTTCGACGATATTCAAGATGATCTCGCGTTCGATGCAGAAAAGTCGGCCATGGAAGCGAGCGCACGGCATGTTACCAGCAGACGCAGAGTATCTACCACTACTCGCCACACAACCCGCACAAATAGGGACCGGGGGCATGCGGAGATTGTGGTAGCCGGAACAAATTCACCGGAGTCAAGATCGACGTCCGTTTTACCCGTTCCGTCTTTTGGCTCGCTCGCACGGCGATACTATCACACTGTTCCCGCGAAGATTTCCATCGTTCTTGGTCTCGTGTTCTCTTTCGTGCATGGCGCTTCGACGCCCGTGTTTGCGTATCTCCTCGCCCGAGTTCTCTCAGAAATTGGAGGAGGTTCATTCAATACCTCTACCCTGTCAAAATTCGCCTTACTTAGTCTTCTCGTTGCCTTTATCGACGGAATCTCCAGCGGCCTTCAATTCTATCTTCTCGAGAATGCAGGTATGAAATGGGTCGTATCGCTCCGCAAACGGTGTTTCGCACATATACTCGCCCAGGACAGAGCTTTCTTTGACGAGAGCGAGCATTCGCCCGAACGCCTGGTGCAGATTCTGATCAAAGATGGCGATGATGCACGGACTCTTATCGCGACGATCCTAGGGCAGACGATTGTGGTGACCACTATGCTCTTCGTTGGCGTGGTCTGGGCGCTCGTACGAGGGTGGCAAGTGACACTGGCTGGTGTTGCAATTGCCCCTGTCTTTGCTGCCGCTATGATGGCTCAGAACATTGCCGTGAGCAAGTTCGAGGTGAAGAATAAACGTGCGCGAGAGGAGATTGCGAGACGGTATTATGAAGCTGTGAATAACGTCCGTGCGATAAGGTCGATGGCACTCGAATCGGTGTTTGCGCGTCGTTTCGATGAGTCGCTCGAGTCTGCCATGAGTACAGGCGTTCAGGGTGCATTTGCCGCTGGTCTGGGGTTTGGGGTTGCCAACAGTCTAGTATATCTCTCTCAAGGTATGTTTATTTTGAAGCTTGCGGTGTTTATTGAGCTGATTAAGTCATCACTAATCATAGCTCTTCTGTTCTATGTCGGTGCGGTTCTCATGGCTCATGGTACATATTCGTATCAGCAGCTTCTTGAAGTGTTGAATCTGGTGACGTTCTCGGTTTGTATTGCCGCGCAATTGTTAACATTTGGTGTGCATTCACTTCCTTTTCTGAAAAACATTGTTACTGTCTTTTGACCTCTCCTTTGTCTCTGTAGTTCCCAAGATTGCGAAGGCCAAACAAGCCGCGGCCGACTTTGGCCAGATTCTTGAGCTTAGTACTGAGACAACAGAGTCTCGGGGGAGTCAACGATTCCCAATCCACGGTGACGTGTCCTTTGAACACGTCTCCTTCTCGTACGCCCGGCGTCCGGAGGCTCCTGTTCTGAATGACATGTCGTGCACTATCCGAACTGGGGAATGCGTAGCGATTGTCGGTGCTTCTGGTTCTGGAAAGTCAACCATGGGCACCCTTCTCCAACGGCTCTACGAGCCGACGACAGGGCGCATAACCGTCGGTGGCTACAACATCAAGGATTCCGATTGTCACTGGCTTCGAGATCATGTTGCCGTTGTCAGTCAGGTGCCCGCGTTATTCGATAGCACTATTGCTGAGAATATCGGTTACGGATGCGAACCTGGAAGTGTCTGCCACGAAGATATTGAACGCGCTGCTCGCGATGCCCATCTCCATGATTTCATTATGTCGCTTCCAAAAGGGTACGACACTCTGGTAGGCGAGAAAGCTTCTCTTCTCTCTGGCGGTCAAGCGCAGCGCCTTCAGATCGCGAGAGCGCTCGTGAACGGACGTGCTTCCATCCTCATCTTTGATGAATGCACGTCCGCACTGGATTCGACGAACCAAGCTGCCGTTATGAGCACCATTAACCAAGTGAAGACCGGTAGGACATCCATTCTCATAACGCATAAACTCGCAGTAATGCAAATGTGCGATCGCATCCTCGTCGTCGATGGAGGGCGTATCGTGGAAGATGGGACATACGATCAGCTCATTCACCGGCGAGGCACGTTCTTCAACCTCGCTAATGCTGGTGAATGGGCCGAGGTTGAATAAGAGAGTAAAGAAAACTCCATCCGCCATCACTTCGATTTCATATTTCTTTTAGTCTTTCGCTTTCTTTTCGTTTGCTCCTTGGCATGTCATCCCCCACATACTCATACTTCATTACCTGCATCTGTATCTCACACATACCCAACCACCCTACGCAATATTCTTACCTTAAATCTATATGCATCAATGAAATCCAAAGCATGTTGCCCACTGCAGCAGCAAATAATTGGACTAAAAAGCGCCTCATCGCAATGTTTTGCTCCGGAACGCAGCGAAAACCGGAAGGAAATCATGGGGTGGTTTTAACCTGTGTCAAGGGGGCACTCATGGCACAAAACTACACTGACACACAAGGCACACGAGAAGTAGGCAGGAGTGGTTCCCAGTTTGCTGTCAATCTCCATATAAGCGTTGCGTAGTAGAGTGCCTCGAATGAAAATAGCGGGAATTAGAATAGCAGATGTCTCCTATGCCAACCGGGGTCTCATGACACCGGGCACAAGAAGAGAATGCCATAATATGTCCAGGCTATAATGCCGGACGATGACATTGCGTGAGATATCGAAGGAGCACCATACCGCACCTACATCCTTTACCCCACACCACACAACGCCACCTGCGGCAGAAGCCTATCCGCGGCTCGGAGATGGAAAACACTGGCAGCATGTGTCGTTGCCCCCCTGAGCCGAACTAAAGGCGAACAGCTCCTCCCCATATACAGTATCGACAGGAGAGGAAGAAGGACCGACGAACTGCGCCGACAATCTGAGTGAGATGATTTTGAAGATCAATTTCGCAACCAGGCAGTCCTCTTCATTTTCTTTTCCTTCTTCTGTTCTTTGAACCTTTCCTAAAGCGTTGGGGGGGAAATGAAACAAACCCATGCCTTACGCAAAGCACATGAACGTACAATATCAGCCTTAGTCAACCTCTTCTTCTTTGCGCCACCGCCTGCAGCCTCGTCCTCTGCAGCACGTTTCCGTGCGCTCTCCTGCTCTTCTATCTGTGCCTCCCAAGACGCCACGTCGAAATAGGCCTCACTCATGCGCTTGGCCCGCTCGTACTCGGAGAGATGTGAAGGATCACGCGAATCTCCGCCCGCAAACTTGCCCGATCGAGCGTTGAATTTGGCCGTGAATGTAGGCACAGGACCACTTTGCGCCTTGGACTTTCCGAAGGACAACGATGGATCAAGATATGCAAGATCTGGATCTATGCCCCCGAATGCATCGGGGCCAGGCTCTTCCCGTCCTGCGATCACAGAAGAAGACGAAGGCTCAGGGAGAGTTGCAGTGGTTGGGGCTGTTGAAGAACCGCCATTATTTCCGTCGTCCGTTGCTGGAGTGGCAAGTGGATTCGTCCACGTGGTTTCTTGAGTTATTGGGTTGAAAAAGTAATAAGCCCCATGAGCAGGAGACCAGATTGCTTGCCAAGCAGCGGGTGGGGGAGTTTGTTCCTTAGGTCTATTGATGTCATCGAAAGACGTTGGAGCAGATGGTGGAGGCTGCGGAGACGACGAGCCAGCCTCAGCCAGTTCCTTGCTCGCGCCCTGTTCAGCGGGGGATGGGGGTCTGCTCATGGTTGTCGAGCGGGCACTGCCGTGAACGTGTTCTTCGAATGTCACACGATCCTGCTGTGACCATCACACTCTCAGCGTCAGCCCGTTGTTCGAGCAGACGGCGAACATCTGTTCAGGGGGTCTCATCCGCTGGCCTGGCTAGTTACGTCACCTATCCGCGTTATTTCTGGGACTACCCCTGGTATGGTGGGGGTGGAAAAACGTGGGGAAAATTATTGGGGTTTCAGGCCCTCGAATCTAGTACAGTACTACATGGATACTCTGCCTTGCGATTCCTTGCCACTAAGAGGATATATATCCTCTATAGCCCTGGGTCAAGTCTTCTGGTGCTTTGTGGGACTGGTCGTCTGGATGCCATCCTGTTCATCCGAAATTCCAATCCTGTCCACCAGTGAGTTGCCTCTCAACCACTTGTCGTCATGCCTATCCATGCTTCTCTCAGACACTGGTGCTGGAAGTAGTGGGATGGATGCTGGCATCGGTGATGGTGAAGAGGATATCATCTCAACTACAATAATCTGTAACAGAAGGGAGTTGTAAGTGCCTCGGTCTAGTATTTGATATCCTTAACCATAGTCAATACTCTTCCAGACGGAACGGGATCTCCTCAAATGCTCTTAAAGTTCCCTCCTCACGCTGGGTCTGCGGTGCGTAGCGTTGGACGTGAGGACGCTCCGTCGTCATGTCTCCAGGGTACTCATGTGTTTCTATATTGAAGGATATTGTGTTGTGGTCGAATAGCACGAATGGCGAAAGACCCCCCGTTCATTGGCTCAACGGACTAGCTTCTGGCGGCAAATCAACATTCGCGGAAAGCGTCGCTGAACCAGCACATGAGAGCGCTGTAGTTTTTCTTGTCTCGAAATGAAAAAACCCTTGCGGAATCCACACCTCGCATTACCGACACTCGCTTTCCAACTCGCGCAATCAGACAGTGCTCTCAAGGATATCATCGTGGGAGCTCTAAGACAAGATGCGACACTCGTCCACAAGGAACTGTTGTCTCAGCTTCAGGAATGGATCTTGACACCCCTTCTCCAAATCGATCCCGGTCGCCGTGAAACGCTTATTAATCCTTGAAGCTCTCGACGAATGCAATGAAAGGGCTGCTGTAGACATTCTCCCACTCGTTTTTATACGCGATCCGAATACCTTCCTACATATGTTACAGAAATCACATGTCGTCCATCACCTATCCACCTTGTTCATTAAAGTCCCAAGCCTCCCAAAAATGGCCCTTCGCGATAGCGAGGCCTCGGTCGTTCAGCAAGATATCCGCTTTATAATCTCTACCGAATTGGCCAAAATTCGTAAGAAACCTGATCTTCTTATCCTGTGATGGAGACCCAGAGGTGTTTGCTTGTAGAGTGGTCCACCCAGCTATTCGTTTGCGCGGCTACAGCTATCCGCTGCATCGGCGACAATCATATGCGAGATTCACGTAAACATCTAGGTCTGATATTTAACACCCAGTCTGCTCAACAAGCCGGAGTTACACCCTACTGGCAGCCGGATGACCTCTGCATGGGTGTGCTCCGCCACTCCCTTTCTCCATCTAATCGTCGAGAATGTCTGAGCCGTTTCAAATCGTCGTTGGGAGATTGTGCTCTTGCGTGAGCCCTTTCCATTATACTCATGGACCTGATTTGTCCAGTACGGCAGGCACATTTTTGAAGCTACCCTATATCACCCTCACTCGATCATCGTCCTACTCTCCGATATTTACTGGGCCCCTCGTATCTACCACTCATGGTTTCTCGAATTTATTCTGGACCCTTCCCAATCTTTGATGATGGACTTCGTCATTGTTCCCGGGCCAGAGCAGAACTACGGTACGCGATCTGATGCTTCAAACTCATGGCCACCCATCTACAGCGGAACGTTACTAGGATCTCGGATCCATCCCTACTGCACAGGGAGGTAGACGGATTTGGACAGACAGTGAGGGATTCACTGCCTTTTGCACGCCGGTATTGGGCATCACGTTTATCTCATGTCGAATCGAGAGAGAAGGAAATGAGAGGGCACTGGAGGCATTCTTGATGCAATCAATGCCATGGCGGTTCAAAGCAATTGAGCCCGATTGGGAGTGTCTCAACTGCGGTAGGTTCGATACAAGAAATTCACCGCTGGGCCGCATGTGCATTCCATATTGATCCCCGCACATGGGCCCAGGTACCCCACTCCGATTACAGGTAGGCTGGAAATGCAAGTCAATTCTAGTAACGATCCTCTCCGATATCGATTCGTTCTCGCCCACGGGAAGTCATAAGAGGGAGTGCGGCCCATGTGTACCATTCCGTGCTGCTGTTTATGCCCTATAACACTGCGCTCCACAAAGCATCAGGGTGCTCCCAGGTGTCGAGTCTGAATGGCCGTGAAACTTGTGTACTTTACTTGGCATTCTGCCTAGGTTAGGAGTGTAGTATTTGCGTCGGACAGATTGTACTAGCAGCCTATGGTGATGCAATGCTATGTCAGGTGGGCAACTGCAAAAGTGGGAAATCTTTCTGAGTGGACTAGCATTGTTTCATTTCCTTTTGGTGGTCACACTTTGATCTTGCGCACCGGCGCAGAGTCCCTCTTTATGGAACTTGACTGCGGGACGTCCTCGACGCCTATTCTCCACGTCCTCCACAACGATTATCAGGTCCACTGCGGGCCTGAGTGACTTAATATGTAATATGGCTTCTTCATTGCTGGTGGATACAAGTGGAACAGCCCGAAAATTGAGATGTCAGATATATCTGTCATATCCCTCCCTATTACATTCAGCATCCTGGTCTCAAGCAAGGGGACTCAATCTCTACTTGCAATTGGATGCAGGGAAGTCATGTGATAATTCTTGCTACCTAAGGGGGAATGAATTTAGTATGGTTTGTGCACCTCATGTACTGGTTGGGGGGATTAGAAAAATTAACACCCACCATCGATTAGAGACCACGAGCTTGCGAGTGGAACGTGGGCCACGGCTAGTTTCTGCGCAGCGGAGCGAGATATTGCTGGATGAGACTCGACGTTAGAGTAGACTCGTGACCAGTTCCCTCTTACCAGAGGGTCTGGTAGTAATTGACTTTGGGCAACATCCGGATGCAAATCCGGAAACTCGGCTCGCCCAGCAACTCGGCGGCGGATCGGGATAGTATTATATACATGAGAAATTAGGAACAGGTGTATTATCTACATAGTGTACTGGGTACGTGACTGGATTTGGAGCATTATCTTTTGCGTTGCTGCTGTTCGAACCCCGCTTAAGTCAAGTGCTAGAATTAAGCGCCCATCCGATACCCCGGAGTGGAGCATGCTGGACATTCGGGGAACCTCATTTTGGCTTGTTCCGGACGTCATTTTACCTCACCCTTCCTTCCCCGTACGAACCACATTCGTGCACGCGGGAAGTCAATAATTTCCTTTTTGGGAATTTCTGAGTATTGTCTTCAAATCCGCTCAAAACATCTCAAGTAGCTGTAAAATACCGCTAGTAATCTATTTCTGTTTATTTTGTGGGCCTAAATACGGTATCTACACGGTTATGCCCCCCTCAACTTGGGCCGGCGTTGAGTTGCTGCGCCGAATTTCCGGTTTTTGCTTCCGGATGTTGCCCAAAGTCCTCAACTCGGACTGGTACGATGGGGATTGCCGGCAACTGTGACACCATACATCCGGGATTTCATCTTAGACCGTATAGCAATTAATGGAGTTTGGCTGATTGTGCAATCAAAGAAATTCTAGTTATTATGTTTAATGGTGCCAATATTTCGGGTAATATGATTGCAGCGTTGCTTATAGTCTCGATTGACATTGACAGGAGGTGCATAGAAGTTTTTTGATGGTACTGGGTTCGAAGGCGCCGAGGCTCGTCCTGCACCGCGCAAGTACCCTCATGAGAACGAATTGGATAATAACAAATTTCCGTGCGTACCTCCCCTTCGAGCCCCGAGGCACCATTTTCGGCGTCCATATTCATCAAAGTATCATCAAGAAGTCATTTCCAATAGTTACGACCATAGGTTCAGTCACAGGTCACAGCGACCCATGAACTGAACCCCACAGGTATGGTGTCACACGTCACGGACCCCAATGAACTACAAAAAGGCCCATTTGGTCACAGCTGCGGATGCATTCTCTATAGAGATTGAACTGAAATGGTGGCTGATCACGGGTCACAGGGTGGTTTGAACTAGCGAACTACTGGTGGAGGGGTGTCACACAAATTTCAAGTGAACCTATGGTCGAAATAGGACAGTAGGTGCCATGCGGGGATTTTTGCGCGGCAGTTTGAAGCTTCCCCATAATTCACACCACTCTTATGCAACAGAAGGAACCAGTTAAATTGCGGGTGAGCGCCCATATTTTCCACATGCAGGAACAGAACACTCTGAGAAGACGTGGGGGGAACATGCAGATTGTCGCACAGTGATTTCAAAATCAACTAGCCTCGGATGTATGGTGTCGCAGTTGCCGGCAATCCCCATTGTACCACAGGGAACTGGTCACGAGTCTAACGTAATCTGGGAGATGCCGGATTGATACGACAGTACTAGTGCTTTGCTCAAGCTGTAGTCGCTTCGCCGAGAATATCTTCTGCTGTGCTATCGACGAAGAATTCTCTTTTCACCCACCATCCCTTTTGATCGGGTCAAAACAATGGGTGTCCGAGACAGGGTTGCATAGTCATTGTCTTTCCCACGCTCCGAGAGCCCGAAGTACACGCTGTAAGCTAATTCTTCAGTCCTGCTTCTTTCGAGGGTAAGGCTTCAGCGCTACCCGAGTTCTAAGCCTGGTGCCCTGGATTGTCGTTATGTAAGACACCAGGGTTAGTGAGAATTCGGCGTCCTTCGCACTTCTCCGCCCACACACGGTAAGAGACACAGAGCTCATCTCATCCAGCATTGGCGAGTTTCAGTCCGCAGAGCGGGCATCATACCTCGAGCCTATCTCGCATTATGCCAGCAAAAACTAGCGCCTATATTACCAACCAGGGAAATGTCGACCGAAGATCCGATTACATAATAGGGGGTCATCGCCACAAAAGCTTTTTTTGTCACGGACGGTATTGATTTTAGTCACTAAATGTTATTTAGAGTCCAGCGGAGGCGGCCGAGGCCGGTTAGTGCCGGCCTGATTTGATGCTTTTCCCGTTACAATTCTGATTTGATTTCGCTCGCGGAAACAAGTAGCCTTTGACGGCTCGCCGTCCCCACATCCACACTCTTTTTCCTGTCTTTTTGTTTTGGGCCTTGCCTTCCCGGACTTTTACATTCTTTTCCCAATGTCTAGCGAAAGTAAGACCTCCATTTCCTGATTATCTTCGGGTCCATCTCTCACAAGGCTTGCCCAGCAGCCCCCGCAACCACTCCCTCTTCGTGCGTCTCCTGGCCCTTGTGCTTGTCCTGATGGTCCGTCCTGACTTGTGGCCCTACATTCACAGTCAATCTAGCCCCCCTCAGAGTCCGGCACCTCCACCCTCTAGTGGTACGGCTCCTCCTGCTAGTTCCAACAGTCTTGATGCGTCTAGTCCTGCAGCCTCGAGCCCGACACCAAGTCCGGCATCAAGCCCTGCATCCAGTCCGGCATCCAGTCGTACATTCAGGTCTAGATTTAGATCTAGTCGTCCAGATTCTACGCCGACATCAAGCCCTTCATCCATTTCTCCGGCTCAGCAGTCGTCTGATTCTCGAACGCCTTCCTCTCCTACCCCTGCTTCCAGTCCCGCCACAACCTATTCTTCGTTTACATCCACATTTGATAAAGCCTCCTCTCCTGCCCCTTCTTCGGCTGAGCAGTCGTCTGGTTCTCGAACACCTTCCTCTCCCACCCGTGCTTCCAGTCCCGCCACAACCTATTCCTCGTTTACATCCACATTTGATAAAACCTCTTCTCCTGCCCCTTCTTCGGCGGAGCAGTCGTCTGGTTCTCGAACGCCTTCCTCTCCCACCCCTGCTTCCAGTCCCGCTACAACCTATTCTTCGTTTACATCCACATTTGATAAAACCTCGTCTCCTGCTCCTTCATCTGCACCGAGTAATCCTTCTCCATCCCATTCTACGATTCCCGCCACTAGCAGTGTCGCTACTTCTTCCCCCGCTCCTCAGAGTACTACGTCTTCTGGGGCCGATCCGACTGCTTCGGCGACGTCGACCACGGCCGTTTTTCATACTTCGTTGACTTCCTTCCAGTATGTTCTGAAAGTTTGATGCGCTAGACCGTATTGATCTTGGATGATAGAACCACTTCAACCTCGGCTTCATATGTATCCGCGACGTCCACTCCCAGTCAAACCATCACGGAGCCATCGACACTCACCAATTCTTCGCCATCTTCCACGTCATCCTCCGCGTCTTCTCTGCCGCTTTCGATCTCTAGTACTGCCTCTATGCCAACGTCTAGCTCTTCTGCTCCCATCACTCCTGGCCTTATCCTGACCACTGAGACTCCGGCGTTTAGTGTATCGGGCACTGATGCATATAGTTTCACCAGCGTGTTTGCCTCTACGGATGCTAGTGGTGTCAGGCACACTGTGACGGAGGCATGTTTTTGACTTTCTCTGATATCTGATGTCAAAGTCTTAGATTCACATGCAGATTATCGTGCGCCCCACCAGCTTCGGAAGACATGGTAGTTCCGCGTATGTCTTTGGGCATTTTTATTGACAGCGTTGCGCGAGTCCTCATTTACTTTCTTCAGGTTTGGGGGTAACCCTGGTGCCATAGCTGGCGTATCAGGTCAGCTCCTATGCTTACCTTTGCCCATGATTTCTCTGAATTGTTTGGGACGAAATTTTAGTCGCTGTCGGTCTTGTTGGAACCGCCATCATTGCCGCCCTTGTTCTGTGGTGGCTCAGGCGCCGTAAGGCGCAGAAAGAACTCGATGCGGAAGTTGCTCAAATGTCCTACGTTGATCCATTTGCCAAGCTGGATGTGACCAGTGCTGCGCATGAGCTCGAAACCCTCGATGGACGTCCCAGGAGCGGCGAAGCGTATAGCACGATCTCGCACGGGACCCACGGGGCATACGATCAGCCCCCTATGATGCCAGCATCGGTCCCCTCTCTTCCAATGCAAGGCTCTGCGGACTCCGGCTCGCCAAGCGGACGTACTCTAGACAATGAGATCGTACAGGAACACATGTATGATCTTCACACACAGCAGGAGGCCAGCCCCGTGAAAGCACCTGGCTATCGCAAGCTACAGTCATATGATCCGTATCAGGGTGAACCGGAGCCATTCGCTGCAGGGTTCAGTAAAACACCCAATACATCCTCTCACCTCGATCCCCTCGGTGACCGCCTTGCGCATGATCAAGGATGGGCGGGCCGAAGCAACAACGTAGGTCCCTCGACCTCGAGGGGAACCGCGATCAACGCCCCAGAGAGCTTGAGCCTTCGGCGCGACTACGGAGTTCGTATGGGCTCTGGCGATCCCGAAGACCTCAGCTCATCCTATTACGGTCAATATGTCGTTGATGATGCCAGTGAGATGCCGGGGTTCAGCTGGGATGAGAAAGCACGGGTGCACCATGAAGCGACTCTCGAAAAACGTGGAAACAACAACGGGCTAATATGAGAAAAAAATAACCAAGATTGTCTATAAACGTCTTCTCAGGTGCGTCCTTGCACTGTTTGACGCCGGGTGGAAGCGGGCCTCAACTGGTAATGTCCTAGAATGATATGCTAGCATAATATCCGGCGGCATTCACCAACTATCGTTCGCACTTCCCACTGCTTTTTTTTTCGGGGGCCTCACCATCTAAATTGATTGACAGCGATGTTCGCTCTCTTCTTCTACGTTATACCTGCCTCTCCCCACTGAAGTTTGCGCTTGAGGCTGGCATTTTTACTGGTCGTGCATGCATTGCTTTCGTACGCTCACTTCTACCTGTCGACTAGGCGGTGGTTCTGGCCGATGAGCATAACCATATACCGCTTGCCTCATTTGTACTCTGTGGCCTATTTAATGGATGCAAGTTGGCCTTTTCGTCGGTGCAGGTTTATCCTCTTTCCACCTTTGGTAGTGGTCAGGGGGACGAGTTTGCTCTCGTGATTTGCATGGACGGTAATAACTAATATAATTGGTTATATGCAAAGGGGAGTACGTGTTCCTGCTTACTGTACTGTAGGGTATGAACCACGCCATGTGACCCAGACTGTCCCTTTGTTATTCGGGTCAAAACAATCTCTGAGACAGGGTTCCTCAGGAGAACTAAGAACAGCAGATAAATTATTGCTTTTTGGCGTCGGAACATAGAACGTTTCCCGGTATTTCCGAGCAAATGTTTGGTGGAACCGACCGCGATTTTCCCGGTATCGGTCGGGTCCAGGCTGTATTATGCTCCCAGGTTGGTAAAGACTTGACAGTGCGGCAGTAGCCTAGGTGGTTACCTGGTGCCTACGGTTTGAACTGTTTTGCATGCCATTTTTTGAGTGCTGGACTTTTGCCAAATATTCGGAGATAAATTGGTAGCCTTCCGGCCTTTTTTTTGGAAGGGGAGGGGACTTGGAGTTGAGGACTTTTAGCCCCCGAACGTCAAACGAGGAACGGGAAACCGGTCCCAAACGTCAAACGTGGACTGGATTTGAAATTAAGATTCAATACAAAGTACCTAAGTTAATGCAAATTTCGGCAAATAGCGCACCACTTTAGAACGCGGGAATGCGACTCAACACCAGTACAGGAGGGGTGCATAAGTTTCTAAATACAACACTTGTATGCAGAAGACCACAAATAAATATGTTATATGTTTTATAAGCCATTTGCCTCAATTTGAAGAAGATTATGGGAATTTCCAAAAAAGGAAATCCTTGACTTCTTGCATGTGCGGGTGTGCGGGTGTGGTCCATATAGGGGCAGGAGGTGGAAAGATATTTGGGGAAAGCCTAAGTGCAGCTTTCCCAACATATTGTGTGTTCCATGCGTGAGTAGTGGGTGGGCGCTTAATTCGAACACTTAACGGAACTTAGACATTGACCGGGTTTGAACCAGTGTCATGCCAAAAGATACCACCTAGGTACATACCCTTTCCCACTACACTTCAGACCAGGTACGTCTATTCATACTTTTTTATGTATATAAGTCAGGTACGTATTGCGGGGACACCCCGCACCCCATCCGCTGCGCGGGGCTCTCACGGGGATATCCCATATCCCCATCCGCTATCTGCCACCGAGTTCTCGGGCGAGCCGTGACCCCGATCGCCGGTTTGATATTCGGGGGCTAAAAGTCAAGAGCTGGGACAGGGAGGTAGGTAGGATCACCATCTGTAGATGGAGGCGGACCCTTTTGTATACACGTAACATAATACCCAATTATATTGACTATTGTCGTCCGCGGCGGTTCCAAATAAATCACCTGATTCTTACGGGCAACCCAATTGGGCCGTGGAGACGAGAAAATGGCAATAAAGAACCGGCTCTGAATACTTTTAAGATTCTCTTTACAGGGTGATGTTTGGGACAGTCGGTCTTCATCCCAGTCACTTCCATCTCATTCTTACAAATCACGTGGTTGATTTGGTGCCTTAATGAACAATACAGTTTGGACCACCTGCGTCTATTCAAAGGGGTCCCAGAGGGGTTTCAATGAATTTTACAGCTCTTTTCATTGAAGTGCAGATTGCGCAAAAAAAAACTTGATAAAAAAAATGTGTTGCAGAAAAAAAGAATCCAGATCGGATCGATAATTCCGTATTTGGAGCTTACACCAAGCCCGAGTATAGGACTAGGGCCGTGGCTGGATGGGACTGGACAACTATAGCCAACTGAGCTGGCACACCCACAGATCTTCTCGGCCATGGAGCATGGTCTGGTAGTGTGACTCCCCAGGCCATTATACTCGAGTAGTACCCGTGCATGTACAGTATTTTGATTGTCCCTAATGAACCTCCATGAAGATGCTGACCCCGGTGCCTCTGATGGTCACTAGACTGTTCCTGTTTCAAAAGTAGTCATCATGATGGGCTACTTATCGTCAGCCCCAACTTTACCTAGTGATGCCGCGACTCGACTTTCGGCGACTTCCGGCGACTTCCAGCGGCTCCGTACAACTTCCAAGTCACAGTCGAGTCGCAAGTCGCGACTTGAACCGCTGGCACTTCCCATATGTGCATATATAATGATATTCGTTACTCATTGTCAAATAGACTGGCCTTTTCCACCAAATCATCGCAATTGACGTCCACACACCGCAAAATACTGTTCAGTGTTGATTGATGAGAAGCCTGCTCCATCTGCATTTCTGTGAGGTCTGTTGCCCAGCCATCTGTGAAGTTCAGGCAATTCTTTTTCAACATATACTTTAATGTCTGAAGGGCCTCCATAATTTTGGGTTTGAGATGACTGTGCCGCTTCATTATTATCTCTGAGCTTGAAGAAAAAAATGAAGATCTAGAAATTTGGGACTGGTGTGGGATTGAGACAATGACTATTATGAGGAGTCTGATGATTTATGAATTATTGTACAATGTCTATAGAGCCAGCTTGTTTTGGCTTCTATCTTGTATGTATGGAAGTTGTACTTTCTTTCTCTTTCAAGGCTCTGGCAACATGTTTATCAATCTATATTAGAGGTAGTTTCAGCAGTATTGCACATAGAACCCTAATGTACAGTAAGAGTAGTATACAGTTAATGACAATATAAATGTTATTCGCGCAGACCAAATGCATGCGGCGGTAAAGGAGAGGCAATGCAGAGGGTGACAATGATGACGACTCATCGCGACTACCACTCCTTGGAAACAGGGGATCACGTGCTTCTCGGATACATCCACATACGACCCCGACAACTTCAAGCTACAAGTCTCCTCTGTGCTATTTCTCAGGTCTGCCGTGCATCGGAATCCAAGGGCTTTCATTTTGCATCAGATACAGGCAGTTCTGTTTTATTTTTACAATGTTTGGAGCCGATCCCACCCCCCAAATCAGTGAATCTACATACATGTTTTTGGCCAAAATCGGCCTCGAAACCAGTGACCCGGGATCCCCCCTACTAGAGCTCGCAGGAGTCCTCCTGGAGCCTGATGGGGAATCACTACGAGTCCAAAGGTTACTTAATGAGAGAAGGGGAGACGCGAAAGAATATTTATCACTGTATAACATGTACAAGGACCTTAGGCACCTTATAGCTAGTAGGCAGCCCGAAGCAGTATATAGAGCTCCACCACCACTATCACCACCTGGACTTCGATTCGGGTCTCAACTTCGGTGCGGGCCGAATTGGGACACCACAATTTGGTGTTCGGACATCCACACATATGAGAACCTGCCCAATCCACACAGAGACTGGGCTATTTCATCCAGCATTAGCAAGGAAGTCGTGCCATACGGACTCACCAATCTACACCTTGAATCGTACGTTTTGCCGGAAACTTTTTGCTTTTCCTTGCCGGCGCATCGGTACTCGGACATCTCTTCTCTGTTCTATTCCGCTTTCATGTGCTTTCCATCCTCTTGTAAATGCTATAAAAGGCGGCTTAGTGTAAGGGGACTGGCGTAGGATTATGTCATCAGCTTGTGTAAGTAGAGAGAGAGAGACAATCTGATTTGTGTCCCGTGTAGGCGCGGAAGGTGCCGAGAGCGGTTTACTGTACCTAACTACGTGGGATGACAGTAACGAGGTTGCAAGCAGGGATGGGGATAACTAGGTAAGGAAGTTCGGCGGGGCTTGTGTAAGTAGAGTAGCTACAACGGCGGAGGAAAACATCGGCAAGAGCCGTCTTTTCTTCCGTCTAAGAATGCCACTTTGGGTCATTTGTAGCGCAGTTGATGAGCCTATAAGAATACGCTAAGTACACCGCTTACATTTAGGCTCATCAAATAACAAGGATCTTCTTCCCGTCATTGCCTATTCACTTGAGCAGTCGAGTCTTGCCGATCCATCACTTTCACCACCTATCTCACATATTATGCTTACAAAACATAGCCTGGCTACATGGGAGACTGCCGCATATATGCTTATTCATTCCTAAGCTAACCTTGGATGTTGAACTTCATTATATGAATAGATCTAGAGGCTGCAGCCAAACCAAGACTTGAGGAAAGTGCAGGAAAGTGCATGCACCAATGATCCAGCATGATCAGGTTTACCAATAGTAGTTGGACTTCAAATTTTCAATAATATGAATGCACCATTAGGACCCGCGCAAGCTCTAGGATAGACAGTGTGGTACATTATAACTAAATCTTTGGGTGCAGATTGACTAATTTGGGAGGTAAAGCATCCAATGCAAACAGAATCCTTTGGTTCTGATTACATAGAGGAGATTTGAGGATCTCCCATTTTCTGTGTCGCGGCTAATTCCGGGCCGCGCGATGTTACCTTTTATGGTAACCAATGTTCACCGGTTTTCGGGACCCCCCGAGCCTGCCTCACGTAGGGCGCGGAGTTCTGCGCCAACATATTACGCCGATAAAGATATAGGGATGGCAGGGCGCCCTGTTTTCTGGCGCCAACTTACAGCTGCGGATAATATTTCGTTTCTTACTAGCCACAATAGGCTCGGCAGTTGCCGTAGCTCCCTTGTCGTTCGATTTCTTATGCCTCGCGTCCCGTCTTTGTCGAGGGTCACTGGCCTCCCTCTACCTAATGGTTATGTCCATACATGCGAGGCCAGATTTATGGATACATCGGGAAGATCATTACTCTTGCGTGGTGTCAACCTTTCAGGGTCCACAAAGGCCCCCTTGGATTCACCTAGCCAAACCTTAGAAGGATTCTGGGAGTCCGCCGAAGCAGGGGGAGAGAGCTTCGTTGGTCGCCCTCTCAATCTTGATGATGGATCGGCAGACATTCATCTTGCACGTTTGCGGGGGTGGGGCTTCAACATGCTACGCTACGTTGTTACCTGGGAGGCGTTAGAGCACGAGGGACCGTAAGTCCGAAAGGCACCTCCCCTCTTTTTAGTTCATCTGCCAACCTGTCATTTGGTGCACATAGCGGCAAGTTTGACTACGAATTCATGGATTACACCGTACGGGTCCTTCGGAGATGTAAAGACTTTGGGTTCAGAATCTTCATGGATCCACACCAGGATCTGGTATGCATATCGCTCTGGCCTCAGCCACAATCAGAGGAGTAGCTGATTTATTTTCTAGTGGTCTCGGTTTTCCGGCGGGTCCGGGGCGCCTTTTTGGACGTTAGCAGCGTGTGGTTTCCAACCGAGAAATTTCACAGCTACTCAAGCGACTGTGCTACACTCAGAATATCCCTCTGCTGAAGATCCAGACCCCGCTTCATTTCCAGCCATGATTTGGTCCACCAACTATTTCCGCCTTGCTGCACAAACCGTATTCACCCTATTTTTCGCTGGACGAGACTTCGCACCAAAATGTATAATCGATGGAGTCAACATTCAAGACTACCTCAACCTGCATTATATAGAAGCGCTCGGGAAGCTCGCTGATCGGATAGCGGCGGCTGGCGACCTCAATGATGAATGTGTTATCGGTTGGGAATCGATGAATGAACCAGGGGAGGGTTATCTCGGACATGAAAATCTTAACGATTTTGCTTCCGACCAGGCGATGAAAAAGGGTAGTCGGCCAACCCCCGCACAAAGTTTTAGACTTGGCATGGGGATGGAACAAACCGTGGAATATTGGTCCTTCGGTGCATTAGGACCGAAGCGGGAGGGCACCATCACAGTTGATCCCAAGGGTATCAAAGCTTGGATGGACCCAGAGGATGAGCCGGATGGAGTGAATCCTCGATGGAGGTGGAAGCGTGGCAAGGAGTGGAAGCTTGGTACCTGTATCTGGGCGCTACACGACGTGTGGGATCCGGAATCCGGTTACATATTGATACCAGACTACTTCAAGGCACCTCCCTTTGACCCTTCGCGCCGAATCGTTTTCGTCGCCGACTATTGGCGTCCTCATTGGCGTCACTACTCACAGCGCATTCGATCCGCTCACCCCGATTGCATTCATTTCATTCAACCTCCCGTATTTGTCTGCCCGCCGCGACTAGACGACGATGATCTACGTGGTCGTGCTTGCTATGCCCCTCACTATTATGATGGGTTGACACTTGTCACGCGCCACTGGAACTGGTTCAATGCGGACGCCCTCGGGCTCCTTCGAGGAAAATATTCAAACGTGCTCCAATCCCTCCGTGTTGGTGAATGGGCGATCCGAAGATCTCTGCAAGATCAACTTGCCATGTTCCTTGATGACGCGAAGGAAGCGCTTGGAGACTATCCAACACTAATTGGTGAAATCGGCACTCCGTTCGACATGGACGGAAAGCGCTCCTATGGATATGAGGACAATGGTCGATACTTAGGCGATTATACTCAGCAGCAAAAGGCATTAGACGCCAGTCTCAATGCGGCCGACGGAACGAATAGTTTGAACTGGACGATATGGACGTACTGCACTGACAATAATCATGAATGGGGTGACGGGTGGAATCTAGAGGATTTGAGTCTCTGGAGTTCTGACGATCTGCTTGCCCGAGAAGGCTCGAGTACCTACCAGATGGGCGTTGATAGCGGTTCAGATGTTGCCACAACAATGAACGAACGTTCAAACTCACGACTCCTTCCCGACTTTACCTCCGATCCTCAACGCAACACCCCGGTCCTCCCACAAAATCTTGCCTCTGATAATGCTTCATTGACGACCCTTTCGACTTTCGAAGATGATGCAGCCCCCTACCCTGGTATCTCCCTTCGTGATATGGCGAATCCCAGTGTTGCGTCTGTTGTAACCACGTACTCAACTGGGGCTTATGCTTCCAACCTATACGACTTCCTGACAAACGGTGCTCGGGCAGTCGGCGCGTTCGTTCGTCCTTGGCCAATAGCTGTAGTTGGTGTGCCAACACAAATGAGCTTCAACATCGCACGTGCAGATTTTAAACTCACTGTCCGAGTTTCAACGGCGGATGCCCAAGCCATCCAGGACGCATCAAGGTCTGCCACCTCCAGAGCATATGGAAGTCCGCGCTCGAGCCAAGACACTGAGAAAGGCGATGCTATACCAACGGAAATTTATATCCCCCTCGTCCATTACGCCGCTGATCCGTTCCTTCCCCGACCTCGCCCATCACAGAGCACATATCGAGAACCATCCGATGTGTCTCCCCCACGGACCAGCTTGCGCCCGGGGACAGCGATGTCGGTCTCAGGGAGGACGACAGCCATCAGCGATAGTACGGCGGTGCTTCCATCCTCCACTATCTCGGCTCTCGGGCACGGTGATTCTCAAGCTCCTGTGTGGGCAACATGGGCGGGACGCGATGTACCGCTGGCACTCGACATCGAGGCTAGTGAGGGAAGTGAATGGGAGCTCGATGGCCAAGTCTTGAAGTGGTGGTATCCTCTACCTCACAGCTCTCCACTCGTGGAGGACTCAAAGGCGGAGAAAGGTGGCGAATGGGAGGAAGAACGTTGGATCCGGATTCGACGAAGAGGAGGCTCGATCAAAGGGATTGGGAGTGGATTTGTATACCTTGAGGAGGCCTCTTCCTTTTGGGAGAAATTATGTCCCAAGTGGTAATCGGACGATAGCGATGAAGGTTTATTTTATCATACGGTTTTCCTTATCCACTGACCGTCACTTCTACTTGCAATGTTTACATACGCATTCCTTGTTCTATGTTCCCGCATAATAATAATTATGGAATATTGGGTATCCATTGTAGTTTACATCGATACATGTTACAACTTCAAGACAAAAAATACCATTCCTCGTGGTAGGATTCAACAAAGAAATGAATGAACCCTACGTCGTGCCGTACCGTCGACAGCTTTGAATAATGACTCCCGTGTAGTGCTGGCGCTATATGTCAGGTTTCGAGTTGTGAATGAGGGCACTGCTACACGTACTCGATCCAGGATGTAAGCTATCCCGTCCGGCATGAAATCAAGTAGATACCAGGCCCCCCAGCCGAGGCCGACCTCGAGGCCCTCCAAGGGCAGTTATATTTCTCACGTTGTGTATTTGGTGTGTCAAGGTTTCCATACAGTTCTCGCGTAGGGAGGGCGTAACGTACACTGAAGTCAACATCTCCAACGGAGGGTAAAGGAATGTACTGTAAAAACGTGCTTACAAAGGAGGTCTGAGGGTGTGCCCCATTCCTATCTCGTTTGTGAACTCTGATTGAGCCCCCCTATCGCCAGAGGACTATTGAAAACCCTCTGATTTCTTGGATCCCCGGGGCCCTGGCGTCGTTGAGTATGATCTGGAGATTATGCCTCCAGAGGTGAGACCGTGACGAATAGGGGTTGATAGAATCTTTTGCCTGGAAGAGCAGTAGAGCCCATTGGGCCGTCTATTAGAGGGGATGTAGATTGACGAGTTGTCGAGCAATTTCGCGAGTGGGGCGAACTGCGTCTCCAAATCGACGTGGTGACTTGGACAATTGTCGCAGCTGACGAGAAACCGATTTCCTTCACGTCGAAAGGATAAGACTGCGCGAGCCATGATGCTCCAGGACCAAGACGAGATTCTAAAAGATGCAAGACAAGGAGGTATTTGGATACATTATCTTCAGAGAGCGCTATAACATTTCGGGGAAGAATAAAAAAGGCACAGAATCTCAAATGCAGGAGACACTGCAACACGATGCAGGGAATCCGCCTTTTGCGAGGTTCCACTACTGTTTTGATACCAGACCCTTTTGTCAGAGTCTGGGAAATGGGACTTGGACAACATGCTTCCGGTCCAGCCAATCATAAAAGTCTTCGTCGGGGATGGCGGGTATTATGGCTGATTTTAAAATGTGTCGTGTTCAGCCTTGGGGAGACCCGGCTCCCTTCTCAACTAGCGATAGAAGCTTCGCTTGGTCCCAGAACCAAGTGACCTTTGGAACAAGCAATCGCTGGGTACAAGCTCACAGGCAATGAATCGTCTGATCCTTCGGCTTACATTTCCATTCCAAGATCAGCCAAAATATTTCATCAACATCGCTAGTTTCGGAAGCATGTTGCCCAATTCAACGGAACCCCCAATTTTGGACCCTCTGACAAGAGGGTCCGGTTACGAGACTACTGTATAGGATAATGACGGGATCGCTTTCATCATGATAGATGAGAAGGTACATTTTTGATCTTTCACGAGGAATAGTTAAAGTGCGATTGTGTGATAGTATCCGCCGAGCGCAGCCATAGGCAAAGCAGTGATATCGATCGTGTCACGATCAATGCCTGCAGGAAGCTCATCTGATGAGTGATAGACCGGGAAGATACGGGGTCAATTAGAATCGATAGGCAAAGCGGGTTCCCAGAGCGATGTCAAGGAGGAACACCGCGAGCATAAGACGCGGAAAGAACGATGGAGGCCTAAGTCAATTGTACCAACCGACCGGCGCATATGAATAATTCAAGTGCTCCTGGTGCGCGACGAGAACCTGCGGCCAGACTTAGATGTATTGTTTCTAGCGATGGAACGAACCCGGAGGTGTATTGCATTTCAGAGTCCGCAGATGGATTTTCTTTGGAATCTTTGGATAGCCAGAGCCTGGGTGAGTGTCCCGAAGAAAAGGTGAAATATCGATGGACAGCTGAGAGTGCGCCCGGAATGAGAAGTCACTGACTCGTGTCTCCGCAATAGTAGAAGTCGGTCATCCGACGTCACGTATCATAAACGCAATGCGTATTACCAAACATGGTAGGCCATGATCAGCAACATGGAAGAAATCCGCTCGTCAGTCGAGCACTTCCGGGGAGCAATGTGTAGAGTGTGGTGCCAAAGCCACCACTGGACGGCCGCAAGATCATTTACTTATCCATTGAGGGTTCACAACATGCAAATCAATACACGTTGGCTGGAAGCCTTGCAAAGTCAAACCAATCACAGAGGGCGGCGGCGAATTCGCAGAACGGAAGTTACGGCGGTTTCACACAATACAATATGGGCGGGATGGACCACACACACTTCAATTAATATTGATGAGGCAGCAGACTGACACATCACCTATGGAGACAGGAAAATCCGGCAATGATGTGGCTAAGATGAAATTTTCACAGACTGATGTGTGAAAGAAACGATCAAAATGATCGGAGTACTCACGAGTCATGAACAAGCAATGGATATCTCGCATTGAGTGAAGGCCCACGAGAATAAAATATCGGAATATGTAGTCTCAGGGATATTGATGGCTTCGAACCTTTGACCGACGTCACACATTCCAGCAGTGATGCCACAGTAGGTAATTCATGATTTAGACTCGGAACTATGGAACTGATGGACAACATTAGATCAGCAAGCTGCTCGGCCAAGCAGAACCTTGACGATGAATCAATAGAACTCACTATATCGCGAAGCTGAGCGCTGGCCTCCTGGTATTGCTTCTCCAGATATTTGCTCTTTTTATTCAAGTTGACGATATCATCGGAAAGCTCCTTCTCTTGGTTTCTCAAATCTTTCTCCATTGCGTCCCGAGGGACGTTCACGAACCTAGAGAGAGATTTAGGGTAAGGTAGAGTACGTTTCACGGTGCGAATATGGACTGACATCTTCCCGACGCCCTTATATAGCTTCACAGCCTCAGTTCTTGGGAAGGTGCCTATTTCTGCGATCGTCAACTGCAGAATTCGTCGTTCTTTGTCCTTCTGGGCAGTTTGTGCCCGCGACAAGGAGAGATTGCGAGATGATTGGTGAGCTGTTTGTTGGATTTGAGCCAGAATCTGAGGGATTGCTTCAACGACCACGCCCTCGATGAATATAAAGAGATATACCTTGCGTAGGGTATCATCTGGAAGTTGGGACATCACGTTGAATCTGTTCGGGGATTGCCGAGCGTAACACTGCGCCTTGGCAGTCGTTGTACAGTCTTCGTCTTCTTCTTTCCCAAGATGGAGCAATCAAGCTCAGCAATGTCGTATCTGATAAAGTTCGATGACATAGTCCTCTATCAACTCCCGAGCGGCGAGATCCGCAGTATTAAAGTCGATCGCAAGGCGTGAGCTCCGGGCACGATATCAATGTGGTTTCCGTAAATTTATTGAATAAAAGACAGTTCGGCCAATTTGGGAAAATACGGGAGTTTCCCTGCTCGTGAATTGGTCGGTAAAGCCCCCGGATTCACCTATGACATTGTCAACGGCACTCTGGTACTTCAGCCCCCGCAGACACTAGAGGAACTAGGTCTGTCAAGATACCTCCTTGCCTCACCTTTATTCTCACTCTTTGTTTCAGATGATACTGATGCGAATAACGAAATGATCAATGATGGAGCCTACGTCCAACCTCTAACTTTCGACGAAATTGAAGCCCTTAAGAAGTCTGGAGCACATGCATCGGTGCTTTTCATCTCGTTCTTACTATACAATGTGCTAATGCAATGGTATGTTGCAGGACATAATAAAGAGGCAAATAGAGCAGCATGCAATTATGAACTTAAGACTGAGTACAGTAAGGACAAATACAAAAAACGTAAAGAAGCCAAGTCCGTCGAGCGGTTTCCCGATGACGAACGGAAACGAAAACACCTCACCGCTGTCCCATAACTTCAGGTTTTCAAAACAGGTCACCGTCATTGAACCTACTATGTTCAATGTATGCGATTACTGGTTCTCGAAAGATCCTGGCCGCGTGCGTGTATTGCGACCGGATACTTTGGGTCAGATATTGAGTTATGGCAATGTGCAATCTTCATCGCGCGTCCTGGTCGTAGACGATTCCGGGGGTCTAATAATTGCTGCCGTGTTGGAGCGGCTGGGAGGCAAGATGGACGCCGAAATTCTTACCGATCGTTTTCTGAAATCGTATCTGTATTAGGCAAGGGGCGTGTCGTGGCTATATCTGACTGTGCACAAGCTCCTGCTTATCCCTGCGTGTCAGCGATGAACTTTTCGCCTAAGCTGCTGGAGCCTCTTGTGACGAGCTTAAATTGGGCGCAGATAGAAGAAGACTGGGAACCAGGCAAGGCTCCCAATTTTCGTTCATTATCCATAGTATCCCTGGTCTTGACATCGTATGACGTATAGTCCATGATTATTCGGAAACACCCCAAATAACTACCTCCGTGGATTCGAATCCTCTCCAACGAAAACTTGACAGAGAAAGTCAACGCGTGTCACGAAGACGGCAGATGTATCTTGTTCTTCAAGCCGCAAGAGAAGAGCTTTTTTCCGGGAATGGGATGCGTGGGTGGTGCTTGACCGGCATTGTCGCCTGCATTTGAACGAGAATTTCGAATCCTGATGTTTCCCTCCCCTTTCATTTGAGCAATAGACTGATCGTTGCGAGTCAGTATGAACCATTTTCCGTGGTAGAAAAACTTGTTCCGTACCTCGGCGGTTCCGCGCACATCGTCGTGCAAAGTCCATATCTTCAGGTAAATCTTCAGGTTCATCCTTATTTTCTACGTCCAATATCAATTGCTCTGGGATAATGTAGGTCTTGACAGAAGCACAGAGCAAGATGCGGTCGCAACCCCAATACCTAGCTCCTAATATTACAGAAAGCTGGTTACGAAAATATCAGGTGAGCTGCTCCTGTATGTTGGAATGGCAGGCCCGTTCGGCACACGAAATACTTCGGTTCCAGGTCCTCCCAGGTCGGACACACCCTATCATGTCCGCGTCAGGATCGGGGGGTTACATCCTCCACACAATCAAAATGTCGGTGCCTCTCCGTATCTTGTCATCTTTGTGTATGATGAATAGCTAACTCATCCCAACACAACGTCAGATATGATAACAGCATTGCCAAGTCGACTCTCGTTTCGGAACGACGGATACAGCGGCAAAAAGCAGCCGAAGCAAAACGACGAAAAAGCAGCGGCAGAGATTGCTAAGTCTCTCCATCGGGCACAGAAGGGCCTTGGGGATGTACAAGATGATGCAGGGAGGGGCATGGTTGGTGAAGATTTCGGGCTAGTGGGTGACGACGGGGATGTGGAAATGGAAAATGCCACTGCATTATGACGTTCCGATGGGCCTTTACGCAAAAGACCCACTGGGGGTTTAGTCGCCTCCAAGCTCCACCCTAGGCCGGCTGTTAAGGACCCAATATTTCCATGGGGGTGACAATGTTTTTCACGGAGGGAAGGAACCTATAAGAACGAATAATAATACCTTAGTAAAAAAAAGAAAACAGGAGTGCCAAAAGAGCAGCAGAAGCTGCTCTTTTGGCACGGGTGGATTAGACGTACCTAATATTACCACACACCGCCGAAGCGGGTGTGTGGTTCCGTCTGTGCTTTATGGTCTTGCGTCGTGGGTTTCCGGTCGTGGGTTTCGTCTGGTTAGCCGATCGGGGGCGGGTTTCGTTGGTTGGGGTTTTCGGGTTATGTTCGTAGCTTTCGTTTTGGCGGGGCTTCGTTGGTGGTTCAAATGAGAATATAGAATAATAAATAATAAGTTAGTAAAAAAGAAAAAAAAAAAAGCCACGCAAAAGGAGCAGCATATGCTGCTCCTTTCGCGTGGTTGTACAGATGCTTACCTTAAAGCTACCACGCACCCGCCGAAGCGGGTGTGTGGTTCCGTCTGGGTTTTGGCTGGCCAGCCGTCGTTGGCGGGTCGCCTCTTCATTTCTGGGGGGGGTGGTTCGTTCGGCGGTCGTCGTTTTGCTGCTTCTGGCCGATAACCTAGAATAATAACTAATGTATTAGTTAAGAACTAAAATCAGCGCAAAAAGAGCAGCTTTCGCTGCTCTTTTTGCGCCACAGGAGGAGGGGAACTCACCTTAATTAGTACCACACACCCGCCGCCGCGGGTGTGTGGTCGTGGTGTCGCCTTTCTGGCTGTTACGGGGTGTGGCTGCGTACTTGCAATTCAACCCGGCAATTGCCGGTAATCAAGAAGCGCCCAAGTGCTGGCGCTGCAAGCACAGTACATATTAATAGTAAGGATGTAGATGTGTAATATATACTATATAATATATATATTGTCCAAAAATGCGAAGAAGATGACGGT
>MU128954.1:8764-169449 GCA_014904985.1 Hydnum rufescens UP504 | reverse complement strand
CGCGGCTAGCGCGACGAACAACCGATCAGTGTTCAAAGTGGAATTTTTACACCGTGCTCTCCTGGAGCTGGTATTCTCATTAGGGTGGCGAGTGATACGAGTGCGTCAATAGAAATATGGGCTTGGACCTTTGGAGAGATTTAAGGTGCGTTCTTGGATTCGCGCTCTGCCACGTCTGTATCAGTCTGGTGTGCGAGGGGTGGGACTTCGACGTCGGGGGCGAAGTTGGTGAGGACCAATTCAGATGGTGTCGATGCATGCTTATGATCATCGTGGATTACCTAAACAGACGCGGCATCTACGGCCGTGCCTCCGGTAGGTGGAGCATGTGGAATGTGAGAGGACTATGCTGGGACTGTTTGATGGTTGAGACTGGGGGCCCCTCGCCCCCGTCCGGATGCAGCCACCGATCGCAATCCCGGTAAGCCGCCGTGTTATCCGACTCGACCACGCATTTCTCTGCGGGACCAGAGTACACTCAAGTCCAGGGGTGTAGGAATGACTAGAAATTCGGCGGTTCGCATACCGGTACCCATCCGACACGACAATGATGTGTATGGCAGGCAGATGGACCCTCGAATCTGAATCGTTCGCAAGTAGAGGTAACTCCGCCTAGATGTTAGGATTGCATCCAGAATCCTTTAACTACCCGCATGTTCCCTAATTGCGGATGTGGCAACGCGTTTGGATCTTCCTGTTCGTTTACAGATTCATCCCTCGGCCAGGGAGAAGCTTTGTGCCTCGTTCACTGCTGCCCAGTCCTCTGAAGAACCACCAATTGTGGATAGCATGCAGCCCATACCATGCCGACATGGCCCACAGCACCTTCGGAAAGCCAGGTTCCAGTATCCTGTATAATAGGGTGTCTCGCAGATTCCAGGGATTTTGGTTGATGTCGAGGCGAAACCTGTGGAATTTTCCACAGCCCGGAGTGCCTCCAGTCTTTTGGGGAGGTGTAGGGTTTGAATTTGATGTTGGGAAGAGACAGTTTACATGTATTTACATGGAACCCTTTCCTGATTAACAGTCTTTTCAGTGGCCACTGTAGCCCGTCATTCAACACCTGAGATAGTCCCCAGTCGAGCAAGTACATCAAATACCCGACTCTGCTTCCTGGATAAGTTCATATCGATATCGAAATATGAGAGCGAGGTTTTCTGATTGAGATTGCAGTAGGGAATATAGTAGGAAGAGTACAAGGAACATTGAGGGACTGACAGCTCCAGCTATTCGAACGAGCAAGAGAATGGGCCCGGGTTGTGAGAGTGGGTGCGAGGCTCAAGGTGGCCGTGAGAAAATCAGCACTGCCATTGCTCGCTATTACATAACCCACTTATGTAAGCTTCATGCGGAACTACCCCTTACACTGTGGGTCCGGGAAGCAGAGTCAGGTATTTGATGTGCTTGATGATGATGATGATGAAATCAATTTTAAGCCCGTATCTGTGCCATGAAGGCGTATGCCAGGCCACCAATGTATCCACTACATCAACTTATCACCGAGGACCCCGTAACGTTAAACTCCGGCCCCCGCTTGTCTCAGTCCTTGCCCCGCGAATTACTGGCACCCCTTCCAAGAGGACCCCTCACCCAATCTCCCCTGCTAGCAGCCCAGATTGATTAAGTAAGGCCATGGACCAATTTGCCCAGCCGGTTTTGCTGTTGAAGCAGCCCCAGAAGGGCACAACAACTCTCTCCCAGCATAATCCGTGAGACCAGTTCGAGAGATACCCCACACCCCCACCACACACACACACCCCTTCCTACCCCTCTCCCCTCCCCACATCCCCCCCTGCCCCATAATGGCGGCTCCAAGTTTCCCAGACCGCAATAACCCCAGCAACATTGATATGGAACTCCACCCCCCAGACGAGTCCAATGCCTCTCCACCCCAAGCTAACCCACAGGCTAGCCAAGTCGGGCCTGCCAGATCCGCTAAGTCCACTAACGGCATTGCTCACCAGCCCTATGTTAAGGACCAGGATGCCCGCCCAAGGACCCCTAGCCCAAGACACAAACAAACAAGAGTAAATAACGGTACACAAGACAGCATTTCCGAGCCTTTCGCCATGGAAGAAGCCAATGCTGAGTACAGACATTGTGCAGCCCTTATTAATGCTATTGTGACTAACCTTGAGTCAGCACGAGAGCAGGTCACTAACCTCCTAGAGACAGTGGGCCCTCTCACCGTCCCCCCTAATTACATTGACATTGATAGGATCACAAGTGTGGTAGACGAGATCTCCTCACTCCTTGGCTTGTCGGGCCCCCTGCCACCCCTGCCCACTCAAGATCCGGAGCCCTGCCCGGATGCTTCGGCCACAGATGAGCTAAACCTCACCAAAGAGACGTGCCTAGTTCAGGTGAAGACAATCCAAACCTTATCAGGAGACGATCCAAGCGCTCCAACTTGGTCTATCCCGGTCCATTCTCCTGAAATACCATATTCTGTCAGCCCTGCCAACTGCCCACCGGCACCCACGGCAGCAACCCCGATGAATCTGTCCTTGCCGAAGCCGACCTATGCACTTGCCACCAAATCTAACAAGCTGCCCAATGGCCCAAACAATAAGCTGAGTAAATCAAAATCAGATATCCCTGGGGGACCCTCCTCTCGAGGGAACCCCCACAGACTTATAATTCACATTGAGCCCAAAATCCCGATCGAAATACGACCCAACGGGCATGCTGATCCATGATCAAATCAACACTGTGCTAGAGAACCTCAACACCCCACACTACTTAAGGGTAGTTGGGGTTGAGTACTCTCGCTCAGGCAACCCTATTATACTGACTTCTGAGAAATGCACAGCTGTCGATATCCTGCCATATGGAGCAGAGATCACAGCATGCATCACCCCTGACTCATCCTTTAGATGTAAAGATATTCGCCCAGACGCAGATTTCTACCGTGTCAAACTCAACTCAGTCCCAACCTGACAATGGTCAGGGGGCTCGCGCTCCCCTCAGGAGGTCCACAGAGAACTCGGGTGGATTGTTGAACACTATAATGCCCTATGCCATTACATTCAACCCAGCTGGATGGGATCCCCATCATTCATCCAATCCAAATCACGTGCCTCTATCCAGTTCACCTTCGTGTCAGCAGAAGGATGCGGACTTCTTCCTAGCGCTCGAATCTATCTACCTATTTGGGTACCGATGTACTACTTCTAGATATGAGGATCGTGAGCCACTGTGGCACTGTCCTAAATGCGGGTCGTACTCACACCGCGTGGAGAACTGCAATAACGGTGCACGTTGTCTCATCTGCACTGTCCCCGAGGCTGAGCACGCCACAAGTGAACACCCTGAGGATACCGAAGCTAAGTGCATCAACTGCTCTAGAAAACACCGCTCCACCGACAGAAACTGCCCGGAACGACGCCGCCGCCTAGGCCTCGCCGTTCCGGGCCCCTCTCACAAACCCTCCACACAGGTAAAGGGCCATGAGAAGTTTAGACCAACACCATCAAAATGCAACCCGCCCCAAGCAGTCGACAGGCCCCAGGACCTACGTCCCCCACTCACCTATCAACTTCTCTCTAGGTGCTAAAGACCTCTTCCCAGATGAGGATGACACACGAGACTTCACTCTCGCTGATGTTCGTTTTAAGACACTCAAGAGCTGCCGCCAGCCCGCCAGCCCCCAAAATACCCCCCAATCGGCCCAAGATATGCCCATGCAACTAACTCAATGAGTGCAGGATCAAGATTACCCATCAAGATTATCAGTCTCAATGTTGCATGCTCAAATCCCACCACCCATGCTCTCCTACATACTGCCTCCCTTGTAGAACACAATGCTGATATTATCCTACTGCAGGAACCCTGGTACGGGGCCATCTCCAGTGCTGGTGACACCAGAGGGCCAGTCTCGGCCCAAGGTTGGCAACCCATTCTACCAGCTAAGTCAATCCCTCCAGACAGAAGACCAAGGGTACTGATGTACTTGAAAGCAGATGGTTCGATCGAGGTAACCCCTCACTCGGACCTGATGGACAATCTGGATATTATGATAGTGGATGTCAAATGGAGAGGAGTTGACCATCTAGTGACCCATATTGTCAACATCTACAACCAGAAGGTGCCAGACTTGGATGTCCAGTCCATCCAGGCCTTGCTGGAGCTGAACATGGACTTTCGAGTCCCCACTGTACTTACAGGGGACTTTAATCTGCACCACCCCTGGTGGCACTCAACCGCTACCAACCCATCAGGCTTGGCACGTGAAATGGTCGAGTGGCTGACCACAAATGGCTTCAATCTAGTCAATGCACAAGACATACCTACCTGCCAGTCCTTTGATGGTGATTCCCTCTCTACCCTCAACCTAACCTTTGTCAATACAGCAGCAGATGAAGAGGGCTCCCTTAGGGACTTCATAATTGCCCCGGACCTAAGCTGTGGCAGTGACCACTTTGCCACAGTCTTTGTGCTGGGAGAGGGAGGTGAACTAGTTCACAATCCAACAGAAGCTAAGTTCAACTGGAAGCTGGCAGACCAAAATGCTTTCACTGAGGCTTTAAAATCAGTGATTTCGGAGGACCCAACAGCATATAGCCAGGCCTTCGACCCCCTCCAGAGGGAAAGCCCTGCTGCAATCACTGAAGCTGAGCTAGACTGTGCTGTTGACTTCCTTAATGCCTGCATCTCCAGGGCAGCTGAAATCTGTCCCACGGCACAAAACTTCCTCAAAGTCTAAGCCCTGGTGGACTAAGGAACTTACAGAGGCCCTCAGGGTATGGACTGACCTCTGCTCCCAGGCCAGAACCTTCCAAAGCATTCATGGCTACACCCCTGAATGGATGTCAGGGGAAATCAAGTCGGCTAAGAACCTTTTCTATTGCTTGATAAAGAAATCTAAGGCAAGCTACTACACTAGTAAGGTGGAAAAGGCCACATATAGGAACTTCTGGGAATTCCGCAACTGGACAAAAGGCAGCCGCACCTACATGTCCCCAGGGAGTGGGAAATCCAGTCGCAATCACCCACAAAGAAAAGTGTGACGCACTCTGCTCTGCCCTCTTTCCCACCCTCCCAACCCTCCCCCATGCCCCTCTCCTTGATCTCACACCGCATGCCTCTGACCTAGATACACCAGACAAGAAGAAGTACATGATGCCCTATTCAGTATGTCACAGTCTAATGCTCCTGGTTTCAGCGGCCTAACTGGCAAAGCTTATCGCTGGGCTTGGTCAGTCATGGAGGATGACATGTTCAACCTGATCTGGATGGCTGCAGGGCTTGGCTACCATCCAACAAAATGGAGAATCTCCATGGCAGTAGCCCTCCCCAAACCTAATCGAGACTACTCCCTCCCTCGCTCATACTGCCTTATTCAGCTCCTCGAGGTTTTTGGAAAGGTCCTAGAGTGGGTCCAGGCCCACCGCCTCTCGTACCTTTCACAAAAACACAGCCTGATCCCAACCACCCATTTCGGCAGCTCCCCTGGTCGGTCAGCTGAAGATGCCCTTCTGGCCTCAGTCCATGACATCCAGGCAGCATGGAACCACAGCCTCAAGGCATCCTGTGCTCACATTCGACATCATGGGTTTCTTTGACTTCATCCCACACTCTTACCTGATTGACACATTGCGGTCATACAGGATCCCACTGCCAATTGTGCGGTGGGTACTCTCCTTCCTCTCTAACCGCAAATCTGCTATCTGTCTCGACGGCCAATGGGATGAGCTCCTACCGACCACAACTGGGATCCCACAAGGGTCTTGTGTATCCCCCATCCTGGCTGCCATTTTTACTGCCCCCCTGCGCGACCACCTGGAAACTAAACTCAAGGAAGCTCTTGCCTCCAACCCAGGGCTGGCTGAAGAACTTGCAGCTGCACATGCAAGCAACTGCACCCTGTTCCTCTACATAGACAATGGTCGACTCATGGTTGCATCCATTTCTCTGGATCTAAACATCAGGGTCCTGGAGATTGCATATGTGGCAATTGACGAATGGCTTGAGACATGAGGCATGTCAACAGACCCTGTAAAGGACCTAATGCACTTTTCTAAGGCAAGAGCCGATAAGCCTGGCAGTGGCCCAGCGATCTCCCTGCCCCCGCACTCTCCTGGCACACCTACTCCCATCAAACCATCAACTTCCATGCGGTGGCTTGGCCTATGGTTTGATCCCAAACTCAAATTCAACAACCACATAAAAGTCGCCTCTGAAAAAGCCATGCGAGCTGCCGATGCTCTGGCCATGCTCGGCAACTCCATACGAGGCATCAACCAACTCCACCTCTGCCAGATCTTCCTAGGTGCAATCCTCCCCATGGCCCTCTATGCCAGCCCGGTGTGGTGGGATGGCTCCAAGAAGATAGAGCGGCCATTGAGCGAGTCCAAAACAAGGGCCTTCGACATATCACAGGTGCCTTCCAGACAACACCCATATACACCATGGAAATTGAGGCCTCAATCCCCCCTATTCGCTTCACACTTGACTACATCAACCACCACACTGCCACCCGATTCCACAAACTCGACGCATGAAACCCAGTGGTCTGCCGTCTCCACCCTAACCAACAGAGGGCTGCTGTTGAAGACCCTCCTCCCCTCCCCCACACCCCCCCACCCGGTGTTTCACAAACCCAGCCCGGCGCCAACAGGCTGAAGCCCAGGCCCAGTCAAAATATCGCACCCGCCTCCTCCAAATTGCAGAACACATGCTGCCAAATGCTGAACACCTGGACCCCTTCTGCGAGTCCCCTTGGAGGAGATCACAATATGATGAAGACTTACGCCATCGTATGCGCATACGAGTCCCACCAAACAACCCAGGCGAGTCTCTAAAAGAGGCATGGTCAGAGGCCCTCAAGAACTTCACACAGCAGCATGCCCACAACCCAGGCCACATATTTGTCTACTCTGATGGCTCCCTCTCTGTCGAACAAGGGATTAGATGGTGTGGATATGGAGCTGTCGCCTATTGAGCATCACGTGAGATCTTCCGAAAGTCAGGAGCTCTGGGAAGCCATGTAGAAGTCTACAATGCAGAAATGCAGGGTCTGGCAGTCACTGGAGAAGCCCTATATGACTACCTGCTCAGCCTGCCAGACAACTCCCACGAAGTCACACACATCCACTTTTACGCTGACAACACAGGCGCCATACAACGGTGCTTCAATGGCAGTGTTGGCAAAGCCCAACAGTCGTCAACTGTCTTCCACACAGCAGCACTCGAAATCCTGGACACACTTCCAGATGTCAACCTAGAAATCGACCGGGCCCCAGGCCACATGGGCATTCCCAGCAACGAAGAAGCAGATGCAATTGCCAAAGAAGGCTCCACCCTCATCCCGCGAGCCCCAAACTTCCACTCACTATCCTTCATAGGGAGCCTACACTGCTGCAATCTAGCCATACATTGGAAATCCCAATGGGCCGCCGACTCACAGCAACGAAACAACGCCTTCCGGATCGCCAACCAGATCCCACCCTCCCTGTCTCCCACCCATCGCATGAAGGAGCTCCACCGGAAAACATTCAGCTGCACCTTCCAATGCCACACTGGCCATGCACACACTGGTGAATTCTACCGTCGACAGACAATTGATGAGCCAACCTCATGCAAGTGCGGCTGTGCCCTTCAGACCCGTGATCATATCCTCCTCAACTGCCCACTCCACAACACCCACAGGCACCTACTGGGAAAAGGTAGACAACGTCTCACCCGCTCCCTGCTTGGAACAGAAAAAGGCATATCCCGCCTTGCTGCATTCTTGGAGCAGTCGGGTGCATACGACAAATGCCACCAGCCACTGCACCCAGACACAAACCCCTCCTGCCTCCGCCCCCTAGCACCCCCCATATATAGAAACTCAGTATATAACTATGCCTGCACTGTCCATACTTTATGCTTATTATGCCCCATTTCGCCCTCTTATCTTCCTCTGCTCACTACCATTGATCACCACACCAACCATCCTGCCCCCAGCCCTTTTCCATCGAATACAATGCACCCGACACCATAGCTACCCACTGTATCTGCTCTAGTTAGCACCCCAGTGGGACCACCCTCAGCGAACTCCGCCTACGCGGTATACAAATCCAGATTTCTCTTGCTCTCCCCCCCTCTGGGGACCCTAAATACTTTTTTTGACCTCATTGTCACACATTCCAGCAGTTGATGCCACAGTAGGTAATTCATGATTTAGACTCGGAACTATGGAAACTGATGGACAACATTAGATCAGCAAGCTGCTCGGCCAAGCAGAACCTTGACGATGAATCAATAGAACTCACTATATCGCGAAGCTGAGCGCTGGCCTCCTGGTATTGCTTCTCCAGATATTTGCTCTTTTATTCAAGTTGACGATATCATCGGAAAGCTCCTTCTCTTGGTTTCTCAAATCTTTCTCCATTGCGTCCCGAGGGACGTTCACGAACCTAGAGAGAGATTTAGGGTAAGGTAGAGTACGTTCACGGTGCGAATATGGACTGACATCTTCCCGACGCCCTTATATAGCTTCACAGCCTCAGTTCTTGGGAAGGTGCCTATTTCTGCGATCGTCAACTGCAGAATTCGTCGTTCTTTGTCCTTCTGGGCAGTTTGTGCCCGCGACAAGGAGAGATTGCGAGATGATTGGTGAGCTGTTTGTTGGATTTGAGCCAGAATCTGAAGGGATTGCTTCAACGACCACGCCCTCGATGAATATAAAGAGATATACCTTGCGTAGGGTATCATCTGGAAGTTGGGACATCACGTTGAATCTGTTCGGGATTGCCGAGCGTAACACTGCGCCTTGGCAGTCGTTGTACAGTCTTCGTCTTCTTCTTTCCCAAGATGGAGCAATCAAGCTCAGCAATGTCGTATCTGATAAAGTTCGATGACATAGTCCTCTATCAACTCCCGAGCGGCGAGATCCGCAGTATTAAAGTCGATCGCAAGGCGTGAGCTCCGGGCACGATATCAATGTGGTTTCCGTAAATTTATTGAATAAAAGACAGTTCGGCCAATTTGGGAAAATACGGGAGTTTCCCTGCTCGTGAATTGGTCGGTAAAGCCCCCGGATTCACCTATGACATTGTCAACGGCACTCTGGTACTTCAGCCCCCGCAGACACTAGAGGAACTAGGTCTGTCAAGATACCTCCTTGCCTCACCTTTATTCTCACTCTTTCTTTCAGATGATACTGATGCGAATAACGAAATGATCAATGATGGAGCCTACGTCCAACCTCTAACTTTCGACGAAATTGAAGCCCTTAAGAAGTCTGGAGCACATGCATCGGTGCTTTTCATCTCGTTCTTACTATACAATGTGCTAATGCAATGGTATGTTGCAGGACATAATAAAGAGGCAAATAGAGCAGCATGCAATTATGAACTTAAGACTGAGTACAGTAAGGACAAATACAAAAAACGTAAAGAAGCCAAGTCCGTCGAGCGGTTTCCCGATGACGAACGGAAACGAAAACACCTCACCGCTGTCCCGTAACTTCAGGTTTTCAAAACAGGTCACCGTCATTGAACCTACTATGTTCAATGTATGCGATTACTGGTTCTCGAAAGATCCTGGCCGCGTGCGTGTATTGCGACCGGATACTTTGGGTCAGATATTGAGTTATGGCAATGTGCAATCTTCATCGCGCGTCCTGGTCGTAGACGATTCCGGGGTCTAATAATTGCTGCCGTGTTGGAGCGGCTGGGAGGCAAGATGGACGCCGAAATTCTTACCGATCGTTTTCTGAAATCGTATCTGTATTAGGCAAGGGCGTGTCGTGGCTATATCTGACTGTGCACAAGCTCCTGCTTATCCCTGCGTGTCAGCGATGAACTTTTCGCCTAAGCTGCTGGAGCCTCTTGTGACGAGCTTAAATTGGGCGCAGATAGAAGAAGACTGGGAACCAGGCAAGGCTCCCAATTTTCGTTCATTATCCATAGTATCCCTGGTCTTGACATCGTACGACGTATAGTCCATGATTATTCGGAAACACCCCAAATAACTACCTCCGTGGATTCGAATCCTCCCAACGAAAACTTGACAGAGAAAGTCAACGCGTGTCACGAAGACGGCAGATGTATCTTGTTCTTCAAGCCGCAAGAGAAGAGCTTTTTTCCGCGGAATGGGATGCGTGGGTGGTGCTTGACCGGCATTGTCGCCTGCACTTGAACGAGAATTTCGAATCCTGATGTTTCCCTCCCCTTTCATTTGAGCAATAGACTGATCGTTGCGAGTCAGTATGAACCATTTTCCGTGGTAGAAAAACTTGTTCCGTACCTCGGCGGTTCCGCGCACATCGTCGTGCAAAGTCCATATCTTCAGGTAAATCTTCAGGTTCATCCTTATTTTCTACGTCCAATATCAATTGCTCTGGGATAATGTAGGTCTTGACAGAAGCACAGAGCAAGATGCGGTCGCAACCCCAATACCTAGCTCCTAATATTACAGAAAGCTGGTTACGAAAATATCAGGTGAGCTGCCCTGTATGTTGGAATGGCAGGCCTGTTCGGCACACGAAATACTTCGGTTCCAGGTCCTCCCGGGTCGGACACACCCTATCATGTCCGCGTCAGGATCGGGGGGTTACATCCTCCACACAATCAAAATGTCGGTGCCTCTCCGTATCTTGTCATCTTTGTGTATGATGAATAGCTAACTCATCCCAACACAACGTCAGATATGATAACAGCATTGCCAAGTCGACTCTCGTCTCGGAACGACGGATACAGCGGCAAAAAGCAGCCGAAGCAAAACGACGGAAAAAAGCAGCGGCAGAGATTGCTAAGTCTCTCCATCGGGCACAGAAGGGCCTTGGGGATGTACAAGATGATGCAGGGAGGGGCATGGTTGGTGAAGATTTCGGGCTAGTGGGTGACGACGGGGATGTGGAAATGGAAAATGCCACTGCATTATGACGTTCCGATGGGCCTTTACGCAAAAGACCCACTGGGGTTTAGTCGCCTCCAAGCTCCACCCTAGGCCGGCTGTTAAGGACCCAATATTTCCATGGGGGTGACAATCATGGCCCTGATTTGTTGATCATAAGCAGCTGGGGGACACTGACACAAAATATGAATGAAACAATGAAAAACAAATTGCATCAAACTATGAATCTCATCAGCGTGTGCTATCAGAGATGACTGCTGATCTCAGATGCTACGTTAATAAAAAAGATATCAGATCGAGTAATATCATAGAACACTGTGAATGAGAAAATAAACATATCCTGAGAGCGCATGCACTAGATGAAAAACAGACTGTGGAGAATGACTAGTCGAGACACAAATAGCCAAGATCTGCTTGTTTGGCTCTATTGTGATGCTGTGATGGATAATGAATTCCATGAACTGGAGGATGCATATATGCTGGTGGCTAGGTGCAGATGCATTATTTGGCTTTGGATAGCCACTAATTTTTCCCTTCTGCATGTATGGCTCTTTGATGTCTCACTGAGCTGCCACGAAAGATCTTCCAGGATTACATCTAGAGTGATGTAGGAGTGATAGGCTCAGTGTACAGGAAGTTTGTGGCTTCACTGCCATGCTACGGTCTAAATTCCATGCCGAATGGTGCACCATCAAAATTTTGAAATTGCTCCAATTACTTGATTCTTTTGAACGCCTAGAGGGACATAGCAGCTCTCAGGAGATATAGTTTATTTTCTCAATTCACAGTAGTTCAAGAGCTATGAAGGAAATAAAATTGGAAAACTTGAATCTCAAATCCTTGAATTTTATTACATAAAGGTACAAGCACCTGCGGACGATCAAGGAGTCCATCCACTTGATAGCAAACCAAACGCCAAGAATGGAGAGTAATCGTCCAAATACTTTTTGTGCAAAATTTGGTGTTTTCATTCGGCGCCTTCGGTTTTGTAAATGCAATAAGCTATACAAGTCCGAGTGCATCGTATTACCCTGCCGAAACATAGCCTTGCGTGGAACAGTATCACAATCCAAGGCTCGGTAGCAAGAGAAAAATTAAACATCCCAATTTGAAGCGCTCCCAGGGGCCAGAGAAGGACACGGAGATATATGATGCCAACGAGCCCAAACACCATGAGATGTTGTAGTATGGAGATGGGCCCTGATGGTCGATACTATATTAAACACTTGTCGCATCACTTCAATATTCGGCGTCCGGTATCGACATAGCCTAGGAGAGGAGCTGGAGATGTCATGGGGTACATGTCATCACTTGTAGAACTTCTAGAAGCATCCCATAGGCTTTTGTTACACATATTTTTGGGAGTCGCATCGGCGCAATGTGAAGCCAAGATTGAGCAGAACAGGATCGCAATAAAACCGTGCAGTCGGAAATTTTACCGGCTCTCAACACATTTTAATTGTACGAGTGCCTCCATTTTCGAACTTCTTTCATCAATCGTCTGACAAGGTCGGGATCTATCGATCCGGGAGACTCGTCTTCGACTGGCAAGGTCGGGATCGAAGGAATACTGACGCTGATGCTAGTCATTCTTGTCTGTCCTTCGCTTTCGAGAACTTGGAGCTTCGAAACGCTGGTGTTGCGACGGCACGCACGATGGCATTTCGCAATAAGCTCTCTGAGCTGGGAGCGCTGACGTTTCTGAGAGGTAAGGTGCGTTGGGTCTGCAGATCTCTTGGTCGGACGCAGGGTGCGAGCAGAAAATGAGGAAGAAATCGAAGATGCGAAAATGGAGAGGTCACGATGGGTAGAGGCAGGGAGGAAATCTGTACGTGGTTCGACGTGCAGTTGGGCTCGAAGCCCGTGAAGGAGCAGGAATAGGTGAGGAGAGCCTTGTAGGAGGGGTCAAAATCGGGTCCACAGAAACTCGTAGTCGTTTACGGTTGCGGCTGGATACAAGGACATGATCATTAGTATCATATTCAGACAGACGACGCTTTAGCAGAAGTCCGGAATCTGAAGGTGTCGATGGCTGATCGCTGACATGCGGAAGCCCAATCAACGACATTGATGGATCGACTTGTAAAACTTGAAGAAAGGGGCGCTGTGACGACACTAATGATTTCGTAGGATCCTGGACAGGGCTAGTCCAGTTGGAAATTTGGGGACGTCGCGATGAGACCAAAGAGATATCGTAGAGGGAAGTATCGATGGCGACGGTCAACTGCATTTGTTCGATTCCTCGAGGACCTGCGTCTGGCGGGTTATGATAAGGGAGATCGACACCGCTACTGGGTTCCGGGGCGTCTGACTCTGGGGGATGGGTTGAAGCGTGTGGAAGAGCTGAAGTCGGAACGATAACCCGACCGCCGGCGGTAGAGGATTCGCCCATGACAGGTTCTCTCTGCACTTTGAGGGCCGATCTAGGATTTAAAAACGAAGAATGGAAATGGGGATTCTCCTTGCACTCCGGGACAAACTCTCGAAGTCGATTATCGGGATGTATTCTGAACGATCTTGATTGACCGTAAGGTTGGCTTGTGGAGTGGAGCGGATCGATGGAAGCAGTGGAGGAAGAGGTCTGAGGCCTGAGGTGCTCATATTAAGATTATCACCCTGGGTCCCTGTGGCGGGTGGAGTGGCTTGCGATGACCGCGCCTCGAAATCGTCACCTCCCATATTGTGCCCGGGGAACTCCTCTTGAGTTCGAGATACAGTTGTGTCTGTGGACTGACTTCCGTCGTTGCTCTTGGTCATCCCTCCTAACCCATCCTTAAGAAGACGATCAAGCACCACCAGGCTCTTGCTGCCCATATTACCTGTTCGAAGCAACGCATCGAGTTGGTGGATAACGCGAAGCTTCCTCCCCTCACGCCCGGCCCCCCACATATTCATAGACTGCCTCAACAGCATTGTAGCCTCAGAGGTCTCATCGGCTGGCCCGCCCTCAAAGTTCTCCCATGCCGATGAGAAAATGTACGACTAGCCGCAGTAAAGGAATGACCATTGAGGTCGACTGGATCATCTTGAGAAATAAGGCCGGCAGAGTTAGAAGATATCAAGGACCTTCCCTTATCCAGGGGGAGATGTACGTCAGCCCAGATTGAGTAGCCATTGGCTCGCATGTCTTCCATGACGCGCTCCGCACCACCAGGAGCCATGCTAGAGCGGAACATGACAGGAATGCAGGCCCAATCTGCGCCTCGAAATCGGGGAAGTACAGTATTTGGGACGACTCGCTTTGGTTTGAAGATAGATACAAAATGCTGGAGCTCAGGAAGTGTCGAATGGCGGGCAAGAGGGACAATCTGAAGGTTTGACATATACGGGAGGTGAAGCGATTCAGAGCCCGGTATGGATCGAGGTGACTTACGAGGCTCTTGACACGCTCCCCTGCCAACAGCCGGATCTGAGTTGCTTTTCGCCATACGTCCCACGTCAGCACTGGACACTCTACCGCATTGACATAAACAACTTCAGAGTCTTCAGAAGGCACGCATGCACAGCGATTGAATCGTTCGCAAGCATGGAATCGTGTTGAATATGGATCTTCGGTCGTGATGACATTGAGGAGGGGATCAGATTGTAAAGATGAATATATAACTTTCTTATAGCGGTCGACGTGGATCTACGAGAATGGATGGAAAGTATTCGATAAGGAACCGGCACAAAATTGTTCTCACCTTACATCCAAACGCCTTGGATACAGCCTTCAAGATATCTTCGTAACCCCAGGTCCAAATATTAATAAAGAAGCGCGTCGTCACAGAATATAGCCCCATCAGTTGAATCAAGCCACTGGTGGCGGCGATCTGTGGGTTTGAACACGCGTCGGCGATTATTCTTGACTTCTTGCATGTGGGTGAAATGGCATTGCGAACCTTGGTTGGAACATCAACGGTCCCAATCAGACATGCAGTGTCAAGATATATTGCCTCGAGAGTGGTGTACAAGTGTTTGGAATTATCCTGCGAAGCTGGCTCGGTACGAAAGTCGAGTTCTGGGTCCGGCAGGATATATTTCGCAAGGAACGGATTGCGCTTGAGATTCTCGACAAAGCTCGGCTCAGCCCGCATATCGCCAGTGTGTAGGACCGCCCCTTTGGAGCCTTCGATCAAGTACCTGTGTAGATAGTGAGTATCGAGATGAGAGTCATCCGCAACACAGGACGAAGCATACATGACAGAACCAGGACAGTGATTGGCATCGATAGCAGTTACAGTTACAACCTCCTCCCCGTCTAATTGGTACCTCTCGGGCGCGTTTAATGCGATAGGCCGCTGACCCGTAAGACGAATCAGACGAGGGAAACATTCAGGGATTGGGGGAGGAAATTTTAAACGAACGCACCAATAAATCCCGAGAAAGCCCATTTTTCCTTCCAATCCGCGAGTAAGTTCGAAGATGTGCCCAAGGTCTTACCTTTTGAGATATCCTCTTCTGGTCGAACGCGATGCGATCCGGATACTTTTCAGCTCTAAGCAGCATGCTTTTCGCGTCTTGCGAGCACACGACGAGCTGGCCAAAAGACATAGACTCGAGACCTACTATGTGGTCAGTGTGAGTGTGAGTGAGCAGATGAAGATGTGTGGTGTGGTAATCTCCCTCTCTGGGAACGGAGAACGCGTCGACCCGAATGGCAGGGTACGGCGGGATGTGTCCCTGGTAGGGTGTTCCCGTCGGCATATTCACAGGGAATAGTGCCACCTGACGACTGTCCTAGAGGGAACTAGGCATGTATGCGAGTGGATGTTCTCGGCGTACATAATACACACGCGTCAACAGGGACAAATGGAATATTTGTACTCCTGTATTCTCGGCCTGTGGCACTTGGCTTACAAGCACTTATGCCTGTAGAGGATGGCCCAGGAATTGCATGTCAGAAAGGCGTTTACGACCCTTATCATGACCGTATTTCGCATTCACTGAACTGATTTTATGTAGAGACCTGAATCTAGGGCTGCAACCCTGTGATGACGCATATGACCTTATACATGGTCGGCTTTTCCCCTCAGGTATCAACGGAACTTGATCTTCGAGATTCCTCAAATCCCCGGTCCCAGTGGTCTCATGCTTCTTTCGGACTGTGATACTGAGAGTTATGATGACGAGGAAAAGCTCCTGGTCCCATGCCATGTGGGCCGCCCTCAACACACAGCACCAGGGGCGTTTCAAGGGCTGATCCGCGATTCGGTTGGTGCACCCAGGCCACCCAGCGAAAGATGCAGCACTTTTGAGAGCCAAAGGTCCTCGGCACGAACATTGATAAAGCTCGGAAACGCCACGGGCCCATTCGCCCATTTTCCGGGGGTATCCCGTCCCCATAGGATTTCGGGGGAATAGGCAGCATTTCTTGTCTGTGAATATCCAGACCATCCAGAATATGTCCGCCGGAGTCGAGTGGGGGAGATGATGCGCTAGGACATCAAGGTGGCGTGAAATTGTTCGTGATCTAATTATTAGAGCCAATGTATCATCCAGAAATTCATCTTCACTTCTCGCCGTCCACTGTGGAGGGATGCCGCCAGCGGAAGCCGATGCCTGAACCCGAGCCATCGGGGCCCAGTTGGACGATTCAGAATCTTCCGGATTCATAAGATTCAACACTATGTGCGCGGAAGAAGGATAATCATCTTTAGAGAGGGTCCGTCAGCGACGATGTTGTGCTTTGGCACTGTGGTCATTGGCCATTTTGTTTTTTTAAATCGGGCGAGATGTCCTGCTGCATTGGAATAGGTGTGTATTTCTGAATCAAGACCTGGGCTCGTCAATTCAATAATGCGGTTGTAGACACGGGTGTGAAGAGTGGTTATAAATTCTCGACGGAGATTCTAAGAGACGAGTCCAAAAGAAGTGATCAGTTATATTGGGAACGACTATGGGGATATAACTACAACAAAACCATGGCATCAAGAGAGGGCATTGACACAATTACAACCATCCCCCCACACGCAATAGGGGACAAACTGGTTATAATGTTAAATGGCTGTGCGAGTCCCTACATAAAGAAAAAAACGTACAGAGCAGGGTAGGTGACCAACCTCTACAGGCCCAAAAATAGCCTAATAATTAGATGTTTTGGACACGTTATTAAGAATCAGCCGCCGTGAAGTGTCGAAATAAAGACGATCTCGTCCCCAGACTCGAGAACATAATTTCCTTCGTCTTCCAGTTCCCAATCCGTATCATTGATCAGAACCAAGATTCCAGGCCGGCTAAAACCCTTGAATAAATCCAAAGAGTCGGTGGCTACAGGATATCATCGACATACATAGTATCACCCTCCATGAACAATTCAACGCGCTCTTTCAGTAGATTGTCTCGAATCCAGTGTATAAGAAAATTGATATTTGCAGGTCGACCATCTGGAGATAATGACGGCAAATGGACTTTGTGAGATCGTTGTTTATCGAACAATAAATCCATGCCGCCGCTGAAGGACAGGAATAAGGAGGAAGATGACTAGAAGCCATACGGGGACATACCCGAATTCGAGTTTAAGCTCCAGAGGGCCCCCTTCCGAACGGGAGAGTTTGGGACGATTGGTGGGGACACGACGCCCTCGATAGTTGCCATGCGAAAGATCCCGACGGCACGTGCCGACTGACATTGTCATTCGGGAATGTCAGAGATTTCGTGGGCCATCGTTCCCCTGGTTTGAAGAAATCAAAGCTAATCTCATGCAAAGATCCATTTTGCAGGGAGGATACCACCACCCTCTTGCCCGACAATGGCAAGGCCGACGACAGCTTACTAAGAATATGCTGATGTACCCCATTTTCATCACAGACGACCCACACGCTGAAGTAGAGATTGCTAGTCTACCAGGCCAAAAGCGATGGGGCATCGAGAAACTCGCTGGGTTTCTTGGGCCACTCGTTCAGAAAGGCCTCTCTAGTGTCATTCTATTTGGTGTTCCGCTCCTTTGTGAGAAAGTACGTTCCATGTCTGTCATCCTTTCATGGAGGCATTTGTATACTCACAACACAGTCGGACTAAACAATATAGGATGGTAGAGGCACCCCGGCAGATGATCCCAATGGACCTGTTATCCTGGCCATTAAACGGCTGCGTGAATTATTCCCATCGCTTTACGTAGCTACAGACGTCTGCCTCTGCGAGTACACGTCGCATGGGCACTGTGGTCTTCTGAACCCTGATGGGACGATCAGCAATGGGCCCTCTGTTGCGCGCATTGCCCAAGTCGCTATCGCGTATGCCCAGGCCGGGGCTCACTGCGTTGCACCCAGCGATATGATGGACGGTCGCGTGAGAGCTATCAAGCAAGGCCTCATAGACGCTGGGCTAGGGAACAAGTGCACGCTGAATGAGTTATTCAGCTAAATTTGCTAGTTCGCTTTACGGTCCTTTCAGGTTCGGCCACATCTATGCATATTGTCAACGCGGTTATGAATGTTATCTGCAATATAGAGACGCAGCTGGGAGTACACCATCATTTGGTAACCGAAAATGCTACCAACTTCCGCCTTCCGGGCGCGGCCTTGCTCGCCGAGCCATCGTAAGTTCTTTATCGATCACTCGAAATGTTATTGGAATGAATTCATTTCATTTTTTGTGGTTCAGATTCGTGATGTATCAGAGGGTGCCGACATCATCATGGTGAAGCCTGCAATGCCATACCTTGATATCCTGTCGGAAGCCAAGACCTCCATCGCGCCGGATCATCCTCTCGCGTGCTACCAGGTGAGTATAACCTGCCTTGCAAGGGATATATTGTTGACTAGGCCGATTCTGGTCACCAGGTCAGTGGAGAATACGCCATGGTAGTGGCAGGTGCCCGCGCAGGCGTGTATGATTTGCGCGTAATGGCAGAGGAGAGCATCGAGTGTATGATTCGCGCTGGTACGAAGTTTTCTATTTTTCTCGCGCGCTCCGCAACCGCTGGACATGGTCATCGACGCTCATATTCGCTCATATTGATACGTGGAAGGTGCAACACTTATTCTAACATACTTTACGCCCCAATTCTTGGACTGGTTGGATCAATGAGTTTGTGTGCTCAGCTTGCGGAGGGGATCGATACCATGCTGTTGCATGATTTTCTAGTAATGTACTATCTGTACAGAAGACTCATCGCTAGGAGCCTAGGAATGGATACATTGTACGCAACATCTCAAAGCCCTATGCTGACTTTTCCTGCGTGCTTGGTCTTGAAGCGAAAACAGGCGATTTCTAGTTGTAGGATATGATTTTTTTTATTTCCCAGATGCCACAGTGACCGCAGGGACATGCCTCCGTATATGAACATGATTATGCACATGGGTATGTATGTCAATGTAGGTAGGACACCTGCAGGGGTTGGCGTATATGTGTGAGTGTGGACATGGGTATGTGCGTTATCAAGAGCCGATACAGCTCCCGGATGCGGCGGAGCGGTACTCTGCCAGAGGTTTTACGGGCACTGCAGGTGGCGGGGATGGAGGCTTAGCTGGGGCTGCGACAAGCGGTGGTGCTGCGGGCTTAGCTGATAGCGCTGCGGGCGGGAGCACCTTTGATGAATAAAAAGAAGGATCAGGATTGCATAGGAGATATATACATTTCTATTATTCACTGACGGGGAGAATTATTGGGGACGGGCGCTGTCTTCGCTAATGTTACTCGTGTCATTAGGAATAGATAGATTGGACAGAGTGGGCGGGGAAGGGTAGCCATACGCGTTTTCGAGAAGGAATATTGCAAAAAAAGGGAGGACATAGCGAGAGGATTTAAAAGCTAACATCGTAGGGTGAAGCAATCACGGCACGGATCAGAGGCCTGTGGGCTTAGGAGGTCACAGATCACTCTCCCATCTGGCATAAGGCTGTGACCTGGGGCTCTGAGGACAGCACAAGGGCCATGCTCAAATTGATTACGTGAGGTCACGCGGGAGCTTAACAGTAGCCCCGACGACTCAAGTCGACTCAGTTCTGAATCGCGACGGCTTTCGACACTATTCGGCTGAGTTAGTCAGAAGGTCACCAGCCAACCGCAGTTGTCGTCTCGAGTAGAGAACAAGGTAGGCACGACGGAGTTTGCCGTCGACCTAACTGCGCCGCATCCCAAGTTCCGAGCCACTTCCCTTCGTTTTCCCCGTCTCAGCCATAAGACCAGGCGTTTCCGCGGCTGAAGATCACTGTGCATCATGGCTCATAACAGAGCGCCATCGTATCCCTTTTCATCTGGCCAAACGCCCTCATGTCTTCTGGCCAAGAACTACTTAACCCTCCGATACGACCTGACTCTATCAGGACGTATATTCCCTCTCAAGAAACCGAGTCTTCAACCCCAACACTCTTTCATGGCAGCGAAGAAAATGTTGATGAGGTCAGCCACTGTTGTTCCTCGTGCTCTATGTAATTAGCGACGGTTTTGGTTCCAGTTGTCATCGTTAGTGGAGAATGACTTGGAACGTGCTGAACCGGACGGCGAGTTGGTTTCCTCTTTTCCTGCACTTTTATTCCTCACATTCGTTGCCTTCCCATACAGACTACCTCCACACTCCAGATCCACGTCGAGATCGTAGGAAGGATTCGGGTGGGACTGTCTTCACGCTCCGAGGACTGGCGAATCTTGGGTTTCTCTTTATAGTGTGTGCCGCGTTGATCACACTCTTGTGAGTAAATAGCCAAGATCTTGTATATCCACTTCCTCATCTACATCCTATTTCAGCGCGGGATATCCCTTAGGGTCGTATATCTTGTCCCGAAAGCCATCAAAGCTCGGGGGATACAACATAGGCGGCATAAATGCTTCTGGACAGGTTCCAGAAATTATTGGTCACTTTGCCCTGGTTGACCAGGACACACCAAGTTCAGCCTTTCATTTCAGCTCGTTCAAAGATGGTTCGCAGTGGGATGTGGTCTTCTCGGATGAATTCAACACCCCGAATCGGACCTTTTATCCTGTATGCTTTTTTTTTCGAACCGGGAAGGAATTTCTCTCAACTGTTTGACCTCAGGGCGACGATCCGTACTGGGAAGCTGTCGATCTCCATTACTGGTATCGCACGTCGTGCATCACATCATCATTGTCATGCTCAAAATAGGTCACTCTCAGGCAAACTGGTGATTTGGAGTGGTATGATCCTAGCGCGATTACTACGACCCAGGATGGACATCTCGCCATCACTATTTCACAACAGGAAACCCACAATCTTTCCTATCAAGGTGGTCACATGTCCAGTTGGAATAAATTTTGCTTCACAGGCGGATATCTCGAAGGTATTTCAATCTCCTTTCGACCTGTTTCTCTCGCATTAAGCACCCTGGTCTAGTCAATGTATCACTACCTGGAAGTCCGAAATATGCAGGACTATGGCCTGCAGTCTGGATGATGGGCAAGCGATCAGGTGTCGTTTGTTGAGGATCGCGATTCTAATACTTTTCTTCGCAGGCAACCTCGGTCGGCAGGTTATGGTGCCTCTTTGGAAGGGATGTGGCCCTACTCGTATGATTCCTGTGATTGGGGGACCTTAGCCAACCAGACCTTCCAAGGCCAGCCAGCCGCAGCGCAAACCACCACCGGACCTTTATCGTACTTACCAGGTCAAAGACTATCCGCTTGCACCTGTCCTGGCGAGTCACATCCTGGCCCGAAGAAGTCGGATGGTACTTTCGTAGGCCGTTCAGCACCAGAGTTGGATGTTTTCGAAGCGGTCGTGGTCAGTAGTACGAGTACCGGGCGGACCTCTCAAAGTTGCCAGTGAGCATTTAGATATTGTGGTGTCCGTTGATGTTCGTCTGATGGCGGATAGATATGCGCCCTTTGACGATGATTACAATTGGAAGAATGGTTCGAGTAATGCGCATATCTACGATACGACGATCTCGAACTATAATTCCTATCGGGCAAGTTCTCTCGTCGTTGGGCTAATTCTTTGGCATTCATCGTACATCATATTCTTAGGGTGGCCCGTATCAAGAGGCGGTATCAGGATTGACAGATACAAACCAGACCGCATATGAAGGAAATGGTGGGGGCTTCTCTATTTACGGGGTCGAATATCAGCCAGGCCCCGATGGTTATGTCATTTGGGTCAGCAACGGCAAACCTTCCTGGGCCCTGTATGCGAGTGCGGTAGGTGAGATTAGCAGAAACAACTGTCTTCAGTGCCCGGGATCAGACACCTCACATACACACATCAGGACCGAACTCCATCGTGAATATCAGCCAACGACCTATCCCGCAGGAGCCGCTTTACATCATCATGAATCTTGGAATTAGTCCCTCATTTGGATATGTGCGTCCATGCTGCACTGTTTTACGAATATTGTGCTTCTCACTTTCTGGCTGTAGATATCCCCGAATCTCCCATTTCCAGCGACAATGTTGATCGACTACGTTCGAGTGTATCAGGATCCGAACAATAGAAATGTAAGCTATATTGTGTATTTCGAGTCGTCTCTTCTTGACTCACAGACGTGAAGGTGGGTTGCAATCCGGCCGGGTTCCCGACTGAGGCTTATATCAATCAGTGAGTGGCATTCGTTTAGAATCTTTCATTCGATCAGGCATCTGAAGCACGTCCTTTAGATACATCGATGGTTCGGCCGATCGCAAGATAATTGCAGACTGCAGACTGACCGTTTTTTAATCCCCTGTAGCCTACACAAATCCCAATTATACGACATGGAAAACCGATGGTTCAGGGGTAAAATTCGCGCATTATTTCTTGCTCTCAAAGACTTAGCTGAAAGCCCGCCTTCGTCCACAGGGAAGTTTCAACCAATCGTTCCCCAAAAATAGTCTAATAGATCAATGCTGAGGTAGTCTAGCGCTGACCAGTACATATCCTTTATGTGCTATTTTGTGAGCTCCCTGTTGCTGTTGGACTTTGTATTGTGGTTTCACATAATTTATTAGCAATGTCACTACTATCGAAAGCAATGTCGCGGGAAGACGTTCCTCAGCAGACCTAGGAACACAGGACCTCCGCGAGCCCACCCAAACCAGGAATGAACTTTTATCACAATAAAAGGTAAGCCCCACAGCTGGGAATTAGCCTCGAGAATGAAAACGACTCTGGGAGGCTCTAAAACCTCCTGTGTACTATTTCTCAAGTCTGCGGAACATCAGAATCCAAGGGCTTCCGTTCTGCATCGGTTATAGGCGGTTTTGTCCCATTTGTTGACTTATACCTCAAGCATTGGTGATGCCCCGTCCTATTGCCATGCGCCGATGAAACGTGTCCAGTATAAAGGTGTATATGGTGTCCCCAACGTTTGCATGACCTGCCCAGGTGTCAGGGCTGATGTTTTTTTTCATTCCGCTGGGAGTGATCCCGCCGTGTGGATTGTCTCAATCATGGTGGTCCAGACCAAGCATTGGTCTGTTCTGGATTCGTATGTAGTAGTGCATGTTAGGGTGTCTTTAGTTCATCACGCTATCTTTGTTGATCTGAGAGCGAGCTATAATAGGAGCAGCTGACGAATCCGGCAATTGGCACTTGTCGCCGCTACCGAGTAGGCACTAAACAGGATTATGTAACAATTGAGGATCTGTATTGTATAGGTGGCAGGGCGAGGGGCGTTTACAATTGGTCTCTGAGAGGGCCACCATAGTCCGCGACTCAAAGCAGGGGTCATGAATGATGCATCATCCACAAGTTGTTCGCGATCTCTAAGATGCCGCGTCTGCGGGCATAGGAATTCAGAAACGGAGTGTGTCTCAGTACATGTGGCATGTGCATATTTGTGATGGCTGATTGCGATAGCAACTCTCAACCAAAGAGCAGCGCTCTGACACCAGTGTAGTGCTTCAAATTCCATCGGTAAATACGGTGATGCCAGCGCGGAGAAGCACTGCATTGATGTGATATATGTTCTTTATGATCGTACCAATTCCAAAGCGAGCTATTCTGGGTGCTGCCCTGTATCCGGCAACTTCCCCAGGCCCGCCTCACCTTTCTGGTTTTTGTATAATTATACGATGGAAATCCGTCTGCCCTCATCCTGAATCTTCTTTCCATGACCCATAAGAGAGTGCCCAGCTTCCCCTTTACGAGTGGGCCCAACGCTAGCCCTTTAAGATATTCTCATCCCCGATCCCCGTCCCGATCCCCTTCTCCATCCCCTTCTCCATCTCCTCCTCCTCCTGCCATTACGGACTACGGAGATCAGCCGCAGATTATTGCCGCGTCTGAGTCTAGCCAGCTCCTTTCCGTGCCCTCTGTATGCTTCAGTGTCCCCAACCCATGTCCTTATCGCTGAAATTCTGACGCAGTCTCCACTCACCCCATATCCACGTGCGCGAACGGAGGTGACGTTGAATCAGTCGTCCAAAGAGACCTTAACTATTCTTACGGCGTTTCTAATAGAGCACTGTCTCAGCTCGGCCCTCGTCAGGTGGCAGCGAAATTGATCTCTTATCATGGGGAAAGGATCTGGATCCTGAAATTGCTGAACCAGATGGTAACACCATTTCTCCCTTGTGCGCAGGATCCTGATACTGACTTTCGTGATTCCAAAAGATGAGCTCCACGATCCCGATCCTCGACTGTACCGCAAGGGTCCATTTTCACCTGGCGAGGCCTCGCAAATGTCGGTTTCCTCGCTCTCCTGAGCTTGACTCTTCTCATTTTATTGTGAGTGGCACGGTCATCTTTCTCATCTTTCCATCTCTTCGATACACTGTACTTAGCTCTCATTGCATTAGTACCGGATACCCTTTGCTCATGGGTCTCCGAGCCAAGCCCTCCAAGCTTGGTGGATACAATTTAGGTGGAATTAATGCATCAGGCCAAGTCCCAGTAATCAGTGGAATTTCGCCTTAATCGATGTAGACACACCATCCTCTGCTGTGTACTTCAACAGCCTCGCCGATAATTCGCTGTGGAATTTAGTATTCTCTGACGAATTTAATACTCCTAATCGGACCTTTTATCCTGTTCGTCACCCTTTTCTCTCCCAATAAGCTTTCGAGAATACTAACAACGGTGTAGGGCGACGACCCATATTGGGAAGCTGTTGACCTACATTATTGGTATGCCTGTAGACCCAGACTTGGTGGCCATCTCCTGAGTTCTCGAGCAGGCAAACAGGGAATCTAGAGTACTACGACCCGGCAGCGATCACCACTACTGAAGATGGCTACCTCGAGATCATGCTCTCGCAAATGGAGACACACGACTTGAACTATCAAGGTGGACTCTTTCATCATGGAATAAATTCTGTTTCACTGGAGGCTACATTGAAGGTATTTTACTTCCTCCTGCCCTCCCGTTGTCCCCGACACCTTACGTGCAGACCGCAGTGAACGTCTCTCTTCCTGGAGATCCCAGATACCCAGGCCTTTGGCCTGCCATATGGATGATGGGTTCGTCTTTGGACTGAGGAGAAAATGACTATTTCTTATTCCATTTCCGACGTTCGTCTTAGGCAACCTCGGTCGGGCGGGTTATGGCGCTTCATTGCAGGGAATGTGGCCATACTCGTATGATGCTTGCGACTATGGGACTCTGGCGAATCAGTCTTTGGCAGGCCAACCCCCTACGGCCATGACGGCCAAGGGCCCGCTGTCATTCCAGCAAGGCCAGCGGTTATCAGCCTGTACATGTCCTGGCGAGCCTCATCCAGGACCAAAGAGATCTGATGGGACATTTGTCGGTCGAGCGGCTCCAGAGCTAGACATCTTCGAGGCCTCCTCTGGTGAGGGTATTGGGACTGTTTCTCAGAGTTGCCAGTCAGTGTCTCTTCCTCTTCTTCACTCGTGCAATGCGTGACTCGGATGTTTTGCTTTAGATTCGCACCTTTTGATGACGATTATGCATGGAGGAATAGTAGCAGTGATGTCCGCATCTACAATGGCACACGGACACATCTCAACGCATATCGAGTAGGTGTATTGCGGACATACCTGCATTCGTCGATTGTCTCTTGACGCTCTGTATCGTCAGGGTGGAATGTATCAGGAAGCCGTCTCCGCTGTTTCGGCTACTCGTCAGGATGCGTGGCAGTTCAATGGGCGGAAATTCGCGACCTATGGTGTCGAATACGTACCTGGCCCGAATGGGCATATCACATGGGTCAATGATGGAGAGCCTTCGTGGACTGTATTTTCGTCCTCAATCGGTAGGTGTAGTCCTCTAATGATTTTATTTATTGTTCCTGACGCTTCCATAGGTCCGAATCCGAACACAAACATCAGTCAGCGCAACATTCCAGAGGAGCCACTATACATCATCATGAATCTCGGCATCAGTCATGGCTTCGGATACGTGAGTCAAGATTTCTGTGAACTTCTGGGAGAATTCAGTTCGCTCACCTTGTTCGATAGATCACACCAAACTTAACATTTCCATCTACTATGTTAATAGACTATGTCCGCGTATACCAAGATCCAAACAATCGGAATGTGTGTTCTTTCCTTGTGCCTCTTAGATTTTCATTTGTCGAGCTTCACTTGGAATCTCTCCTCAAGGTTGGGTGCAGCCCGGAGGCATTCCCAACGGAAAAGTACATCAATCAGTGAGCAGCCGTTGGCCCTGTCCAAATCGCTCCTTGCCAGAACTAATGTCTCTTTTGTTCCCCCAGATATTCCGAGGGTTCGTATCCTCCTGAATCCTTTGGCACACGGTGTTGCCAATCTAACGTGCTCATCCTTTCGATAGCCTACACAAACCCGAACTTGACTGTTTGGGTCAATGATGGTACAGGGGTATGTTTATCCTTTCCTCAAGTTCGGGGTCGCCGACGTTGAATGCCTTGTATCCACCCTCTTTCAGGCAAGTTATAACGAGACGATGCCCAAAAATAGATTGATCGACCAATGTTAACGGTTTCTCTGTATTTCTCTTCCGCATCATCCTTCCGCGCGCGCGCGCGGTCTTTCATCTTTCATTATTTCGCACGTATTTACGATTGGGCCGAACCACGCTGTATACCTAGCCATTAATCTTGAGGTGATTCTGTGGATCTCTACCCAAAGCCCTAAGAATGGGTTTTATTCCTTGGCTTATCATAGGCAAGCGATTGGCTTAGAACCTCAGTTCAACGCCAAACGAGTTCGAGAATATATAGCTGGATGTAAAAGAGTATGTACGCATGAGGGAACACCGATACGGGGGTACAAAGGATGTATTTTCAGCAAGAAAGAAAAAAGGGAGACAGACAAGGGGCAATCGAACGGGTTGGGATCAGATTTGGATGTGTGTGGCGACACCCGAGGGAGATGACGAGTCGAGAGGATTCGGTTCTTTGCGGACAATATTCACAATAGCGGAGAATTTAGTAACGCCTGTCATCGTAGCGCCTATCATCGTATCGGGACCTGTCGTCATATCTTGAGAAGAGAGAAGGGTGGGGCGTGGTCAAAGCTGGAGTCGAAGGGCGGCGGGCAAATACAGCAAGTCGGAATTGCTCAATACCTCCTGTCGTCGAACCTTTCCCTTCGGTCGTCGTACCTCCTATCATCATGTCGACGATCGTCGTACCTCCTGTCGTCACGGGGATCACGGCCACTACCGTAGCCCGTCCACCTCTCGGAGGCCTAGGCAGGGTGATAGTCAAGATAATACGAAGTAACCGAGACAAAGGACCCACCTGTCATCAAAGCGCCGATCATCGCGACCATTTCCAGCGTAGCGGGAGTCATATGGACGAGGATCATATGGGCGCTCATCTGCTAGAACGGCAGGCCCAGGTCAGGGAAATCGGGCACTCACGAGGAATCAAGGTACCAGAGAAGATAAAGGGTAGAAAAAAAAGGACCACTGACATTCACCCCTTTTGGGAGGTCCAAAGTATCGTCCAGGAGTAGGAGTGCGAGCACGACCACGGCGGGCCTGGGATGACCGGCCAATTAGCAAGTATAACATTAAAAGCGAATCTCCGGGTAACCTTTTCAACGGTCATTGTCTTGCCAAGGAGGTCAGTCGCATTGAGCGCCGCGATGGCTGCGTCAGCTCCCTCAACAGTTTCCATGGTGACGAAACCAAATCCACGGCTCTCACGGGTGTGCGGATCGAACATAATCGCAGCTTTATCAACCTGGATTGTGCGAGATGACAAAGAGAAACTCGGGCCTACGATCGGAAGTTCGCACCTTGCCATACTTGCTGAAAGCTATCTCTAGTTCGCGGTTATCAACCTTGGTGGAAAGACCTGAGACATGGAGGTTATTGCCAGGGTTATTGCCACCATCGGATCTGCGACTGATATATCAGTCGGGCTAGCATTCTGGAGAGAGACTGACCAACCTGCCGCGATCAGGACGATCCTCGCGGCGTGCTGGGCTACGACTTCGACTGCGTCGTTCTCTAGCACCAGCATCGCGGCCGTCCCTAGTCAGGTCCTTCATCTCTCTGTCGCCCCCACCGTTGCGAGCAGGGGACGGAGAGCGCCCATGGTTAGCCCAGCCCTCGTCGGCATTGGGGGCTACGGCGTCGTTGGTATTACTGTGCTGCCATGCTGAAATGAAGAGTTGGGGTTCATACGTGTCAGGTGGAAGTCGGACAATGAGGTGAACGATGAGATTGGCGAGGAAACGACGAAACCGGCGTGAAAGAGCGAAACAGTAAAATGGAGGGCGGAATATATGCGGAAAAATCAGAGAATTTGCGAGGCCGTGAGCCGGTGCGTGAGTTGGTACAAAGTCGAATACAAAGGCGAGTATTGGACGCGAGTACCGCTATCGACGACGAGAATGGTGGCACATGCTGTCTGTCGACGTACCGTCGCTCATAATGAGATGTGTTGTGTTTTTTGAGGAGGTTAGAAAACGTTGGCACTCAGTCGCAGAAAGCCGACCTCCCTCGGCAATACCCGATTCCCCCCCAAATACATCGATAAAGACATGTCGCGCAGGGCGCTCGGTTCCCTTTTTCCCGCTCTCAAGGCTCAACCCCATCACATTGTGGTCCCCATCTCCCTGCGCGCCTTTTCCAGTTCGCCGCGATCTAGGTCGGCCGGGCACGAGTCCGAGTCCTTTGAGTCTTTTACCGAACGCTACACCGCTTTCTTCCAGTCCGTAGAAGATTTGTTCGAGCTCCAGCGCGGACTCAACAACTGCTTCGCATACGATCTGGTCCCTGCCCCCGGCGTCATAGAAGCTGCGCTTCGGGCTGCGAGACGTGTGGACGACTATTCAACGGCCGTTAGAATATTCGAAGGAATCAAGGAGAAAGTAGAAAATAAGAGTCAATATGAGGCTTATCTCAGGGAGCTTAAAGGTGTTAAAGAAGAGCTAGGTACCCACTCGGACCTCGGTTTCTCAGCAGCATCTGACCGTATCCTTCAGGCATAGATACCAAAGAAGAGCTTTATGGCCAATAGCCAATGGCCCAATTGACGGGGAATCGTAGGTACGTCCGTGTGAAACCCTGTCTCTCTGGTCAGATCCTCTAATTGTTTCCATGTGACAGCAGAACGATAATTTGTTGTCCATTACCATTACCGGCTTCTGCCACGAATTGATGAATGTTTTGGAGCAACTGACATTCAGACACTTCCCAGGATGTACGGTGGTTTTCCCTCAATGCATTTTCTAGTCTATCTATATATTCTCTGGTGCATGTCATTGTGAGTCTTGCGCAGGCAAGCAAAAGACGTTGAAGGCGCATTACCAAGTTGTGATTCGTTGGTCCATTGCTTTGCGTTCCTCGAGCCCCCATGCCTGATGAAGACGGATCCAATGCGAAGCCTCCTGTGTCACGTTCGGACACATAATCGCAGACGACTGGGGAGATAGACAATGCGGATTGATACTGGCGTGGTATTTCTGTATACCTGTGGTTTTAGTCTCTACCTGTCTTCTTCCCATGCACTCATTCTCCATGCTTCAACACTTGCAGTCCGACGGACGGTCTCGTTATTCATTTCCATTCGCACCTTATGCTTTGATCGCTCTTAAACACCCCTCGTCCTAGGAGATGTGGCGCTGGAGGACCAGAAGACGCTCTTGCCAGCCACAGACACTACCGTGCTACAGTTCAGGAGCTCTTGTGGCCTACGCCCAAGTGTGGCACGTAGATCCCTCCTTTGATAAGATGTCGCGCATCACCCAGCTGAGAATGCGTCGGGATTCCCGTAGATGGCAGCGTCATCCGTGTGAATGTTGCAGGGGCAGATGTCGGTGCTAGCCAGGGCAGCCCTGGTGAGTTTGTAAGCCGTGCCAAGGGGACAGTAATCCCAAACGGTGGATGGTGTCCCGTCCACTGTTTCCGAATGGACTCGAGGCTCAAAAGCATGGTTCCACCTCATCACCATCCTCTTAACAAACAAATAGGACAATGTACTGCAAATCTTTGACGGGGATCTCATCTGAAATTACTTCTGCAGACAACTTGCATAGTATGTGGGCAAAATCTAGAGCAAGCCGAAAGCACGGAACCTTACCTCAAAGCAAAAGAGAACCTGGGGGAAATAGGGACGCATGCTTCTGGGGAGAACATCCATCATGGAAGTTGATACCACGCTGCAAAGAAATTTCGATTTATACTCCGCGTAGGCACTGATGGCGCCGCGAGTCGTCTGACTACTCTGCGGTAAGGGTAGCAAGCGAGACGGTACTATGCATAAGTTCAACGGGGCGCCCGGGTACCTGAGAGTAGACCTTCGAGTGTTGAGTTTTGGAATCATTGGGCCCGGGGCGATTGGTGGAAGCGCTACGGCTGGGCTGGAATACGCTCGATTCATAGAATGTACCTGGAGATCCTCTTCACTAATACTACCCACTACCCAACGTGTACTCGAGAGTTTGATGAGAAGCTTTTCATGTACAGGCCCGACCTGGCTTGGGAAGGAGATTCAGAGCAAATGAAAACGTCGCGCTGTCCAGCGATCATCCTCAAGAAAACTGAAGCCGCGAGGTAAGGCGTCAGCCACAAACTCATGGAAGATAGGCTGAAGGCAACAAGAGAAGGTAGATCAGGTAAGGCAATAGAGCCTCAATTTTCCGCGTTTATCTCAGTGACGAGACTCTCGGAACAGGTCTGAGATGTTTAATCATCAGACCAAGCAGCCACAAGGCGAGTAATGTGAACAGAAAAACTGACCTTGAGGACACATGGGCCTATCAGTCTGCAAGAACCAAATCCGATGAGACAGGAAACTGCGGCGTAGATATTCTATGAAGAAATAAGAGAGGAGAGCGGGATCTGTCAAGCAGTGATGGATATGTCAGTGACAGGACGAAGAATTTGACGAGACAGATGGATCAGAAAATAGGCAATAAACAAGATTGTCCTCATGCTGCCTCAAACGAGACAAATTCGGAACAGGTCTGAGATGTTTGATCATCACACCGCATTGTGAAGTGACGGGTGCACTTACAGAAACGAAGAGACGTTCTCCAGGAAATGTAGGGTGCACATGATGGGAGAAAACTTCAACTTTATAGCAGGGAATCGGCAGCTTCCGTTGCGACCTGCCATTTTTGAAAACTTCGATGGCTGCCATTGGCTGTCAGTGCGACCTGTCCGGCCACAAAATACAGTAATGGCGGTCATAAATGATATGCTTTCTGCATATCTAGGGTCAGTCCAGCAACTCGAAATATCGATGATTTGTAGTGATATTTATCATTCAGTCGGGTTTCCCCGAGAAATATCGTTTTGCTCCGGCGCCAACCAATCACCAAATCCGATGATTTTCAACAATCCCGTCCCCACCCCAGCCAACTCAAAGAAAGATTCGATTTCGTACTTAGTTCTTATTCCTACTCACGATTGTATGTTTACCTACTGGCTACTGGTACGAGACCGCCCTCGGCGCCTGCCGGCAGCCGGACGCGGTATAAACAGGACTTCTCCTCCGATAATTTTCAGTTGGTGTATGTAACCAATGGTATCGGGTTGAAAGCCGGAAATCGCCCCGAAACTGAGTTGAGAGCAGAGTGAACACAAACGCTCATCTCGCTCTGAAGCGGGGGTTCAGTCCTACATGTGCATTCTCCAGTACTGTAGCCCCCTGACTCAGCGCTTAAAGCACTTTTGTTCTACATTCGGCTGCAGCAATAAAGACCAAGAAATTGAAAATGGAAAGTGTAGGGTAAACGCCTGTACAAACCTTTTGTGATTGGCTGGAGCGGCAGGCGATCTAGTCACGACACCAAAGTGATCATACCGCTCAAGCCATGTGAGGAAAGCGAGGGATAGACATATGGCTGGGGCCGAACGCCAGATATAATTCAAGGGAATGTTGCCGAAATCTCATTGTTTGGCTGTAGCGATATTTCGACCAGCATTTCAAGGCGCTGAACAATTGCGAGAATCCGGGTTTTTCTCAAGTGTTCAGCTTCAGATTTCAGAGACTGTTCACAAGCTAATATAGACGTGTTAGTGCGTCATCGATTGAGAGTAAACATACTGTCCCATTTCGACCGTAGGTTCGATCAAAAATCACGTGACAATTTCTTTTGCTTCCGCCCAGGTGGACCTGAGTTCACGGGCCTTTGTGACATGTGACACCTAAGTTCGTACGATCTGAGATCCCGATTCAGTATCACTGTGGTGCGCCACTAGTTCTCCTCTCTGTTTCAAAGTAGTGAAATGCTGCTGTCAATGGTGCCAGTATGTCAGGAACAACCATTCAGTTCATAGTAGATAGGCAAAGTAGTGAACCCCATCAGCAAAAGCCCGAGTACCGTATGTCATGGGACCCTTTGAACTTTGAAGGTGCCCCTGAATCAGATGCACCCATAACGGATGATGAAACAAGGGATGACAATGAAGACTTTGACTACAGGCCACAGCACATTAGCATTCCTGATCCAGCCACAGACAAGCCTGTCCCACTGGCAGAGGTGGAGCCATTCGAAGGTGGTCGTGGGAAGTGCATAAAGAAACCTAATCTACATCATAACAATATGGAATGGTGGTCGAGAGCCTTGCGTGACTAGAAGTTCTTCTTTTTCTCACATAAATTCATCGCCGAGGCCCGTAGTAGCATGCTACACACAAAACTGGCCATAGGGCCAAAGAAAATGCGATAATTGGCAAAATTACCCCTTCGGGGCAAATTTTTCGTGTGACACCCCGCAGTTCTTAGTTCGGCGACCCTCCTGTGACGCGTGACAAAGTGGCTCTAAGTTAGGTTCGGGGGGGGCGTGTGACGCGTGACACGAACCTACGATCGAAATGGGACAGTATATCTATATGATGAGAAATGTCGATAACGCAATACCGATGACTCACCACTCTTGACTTTCCGCCCTATCCGGATATAAACCGAGAATTTGGCGCACTAGGTTTGACACATTTAGTGTTGCCGTGACTGACTCAACTGAATTGAGTCAAGTCAAGTCCTGAGTCCGTTTTTTTTCTCGCTAACTACGACACATTGGGGCTTTTTTTTGCCGCAGGATGAGAGGGAAGAGATCCAAATGATAGAAGTCGATAAGTCTGAGGCAAATAGTGATGTGATGACAGCACCGTGAGGCTTTCTTTTTAAAAGTTCCGAAAAGGACTCGAGTCTTCGGCAACACTGTTGAGTCACGTTCAAAATAAATTGCGCCGAATTCTGGGTTCTCGGTTTTGCATCCGGATAGGGCGGAAAGTACTCAACTATGACTCACGTTTCTCGGGGTTGTCCGAAGGAGGAAATATACGCTGCAATACCAGACCTTTGCTTTTTGTCACGCGCTTTCCTTTGCTGGCGACATGATGTGTGGAGTATTACGAAGTACTTGGACATTCTGATGCCATGTTTAGGATTGATTACGCGGGCTGGCTCTGTCTACCCGATGCTGGTGCAATCTGGTCAAACCATTCCGTCTAGTTGTCCAAAACGAAATTGAGGCGGGACCACCCTTCGAATCCTCAATGAAAGATGACAACGTCTTTGCCCATGAACAACATAGCAGACATACTATTGCTCTCCCAGGCATCCTCAGAGCTCTAGGAGGCGGGATCCCGGGTCACTTCACTGATTCTGGGTCCAAAAAAGTTGCTCCAAACATAGGCGCTTGTTCACTGATCGGCCCTCTGGGCCACGAGAGCCATAGATGTCATGAGAGTTCTTAAAACTAACGGCCACCTGCATGGAAACAAAAAAAATGTGTCACGGAAAATCTAACTGAACCTACTGTCAAAATAGTACAGTACCTTAGAGCTCGCGGAGGTCCCTGCATTACAGTAATCCACGCACCACTAATGCCCGCCTCGCACGGGGGAAACGGACGGGGAAACGGACGGAGGTTTGTGTGGAGGAGGGGAATGAATAATCGAGGTGTATAAAAGAGGTGGGTCAAGCTCCAGGAAATATCAATCCCTCATCTTGTGAAATATGGTAGCTATCACATCTGGAAAGATTCTCGTCACCGGCGGCGCTGGGTATATCGGCGCCTGGGTCATTAAATCTGCTATCGATCGCGGCTACATTGTTGTCGCTGCGTGAGTGACATTCCGTATCCTACATTAGCAAACTCAACCAAAAGTTTGGTTGGTTTTAGTTGATTTTTTGAGGTCTGGATGCTCTGGACGTCAAAAAATCACCAAAAACCTGCGAAACCTCTGGTCATGTTTCCTTATATACCCGGCATTTGTCTAATGCTCCCTACAGCGTTCGAAATGATGACCAAGGTGATGAAATTGTCAACTCCTTCCCAGAGTACAAGGGGAAGGTTTCCTACACGCTCGTCACCGATATTACAAAGGTGATTTCTATTGGTGGTCACAGCCACCATAAATCTCACTGTAGTATAACCGTAGGAGGGCGCCTACGATGAAGCAGTCAAAGATGTTGACGCTGTCATGCACGTTGCGTCGCCGGTGGTTTGGAAGTGGGAGGACCCTTCAGGTATGCGTCCTCCCGTACAAACCATACAAAGCCTACAGATCCTCTAATCTCTCATCCGCTATCATAGAAATTATCGGACCTGCTGTCAAAGGCACTCTCGGCATCCTAAATAGCGCCCAAAAATTCGGGACGAACGTGAAGCGTGTAATCTTCACTTCTTCTGCGGTGGCTATCCACAATTACGTCAGCGCCGAGCCAGGCCAGCAGTTTGATGAGGTCATCCCCTTCAACTCGCTTACCGTTCCTTTTCATGCTGAAATGGCTGCCGATCCAGACCAACTGGAACGATATCTCGCCTGCACACGTGGAGCGGGATGGCAAGAATTCCAACCCATGGGAAGTTTACAACGCAAGCAAGACAATCGCCGAGAAGTCGGCGTGGACATGGGTAAAAGAAACTAAGCCTAAGTTTGATGTGACTGCGGTTCTCCCCGTGTTTTGCTTTGGGCCCCATATCCACAACGTACGCCTCTTGACTCGCGACGAATAATTTTGATTCTCATTCGTTCGCCCTCTATATAGGCAAAGAAGCGTTTGGGGAGCACGCCGGCCATCCTCTTGAGCACCCTCCCCGCAGGGGATACTTCCGGAAAATGGACTGGAGATGTTGTCGACGTTCGCGATATCGCTCTCATCCACATATTGAGTCTCGAGGTCCCTGAAGCAGGAGGAGAACGCATCGCCGGTTCAGAAAGTAAGTACACTGGGTGTACCAACATTGCAATCAGACTCAAAAAGCATCGTATGGCCAGCCATCTTCGCCTGGCAAGACATCTATGACGTGTTGAACGACGCCGGATACCCCAACATCCCCGGCAAGGACACCAAGGGTGCGGGCCTCAACAAGGCCACGACTCGCGTGAGCAACGCCAAGTCCCTCAAGTTGTTCAAAGGCTTCCAATACCGGTCCTTCAACGAGTACATCAAGGAAATGGGCGCCACCCTGCATAAAGACGGTTTCTTCACTGCCCCTCCCACCGCGTAAAACCTGCTTTCAACACTTGTACTTTCATTCCCTCTTGCAATTGTACGAAATTGACGTAAAAATACAGAATCTCTTCCTATCCTTGTGTGCGTGGAGGACCATTGAGTCATCTGGAATTTTTAGCAACAGAAATCAGCGGATTGATTCGGTGCGCAGCCGCAGATCCGGGGATCTGACATGGTTTTTGGGCATGGCACAGCCACCAGCGTCCTGAGTACCCTCGCAGAAACTTAATGCATCCTGAATTGCATTGCATATTGAGAGGAACATCAACCAGAAGGTGTCCTTCTCCAGGCAGTTAAAGCTTGCGGCAATGGGAGTCCGAACACCGTCCTGTCCCAGATGCTCTCCATTCGAGCGACGAAGAATTAGTTAGATCCATGGAAGTGGGAGTATATAGGATACAGCGTATTAGCCTGCACTGGTTGCGAACAAAAGGTTAAAACCAGAAAAAAGGGGGACCCCGTTGCTTCCTGTCCTCTCGTCGCCGTCATTCTTGTCGACCACGTTTCCTCATCTTCATGTTGATTGATGACCTCTTTGCGGGCGTGGCTACACTTCAAGCGCACGGACGATGCCGAAGGCGGCTCCAGCAGCAGCGCCCCCGACAAATAGCGTACTGACCGCCCCCAGAGGTAGCCTCGCACGCCCCCTACTGCACCGGTAACATGCTGTTTCACAGCTCCAAAAATGAGGAGGATAATACCGGTTACGAGCTGCTCGGATTCAGTATGAGTGTAACTGGTAGTGTGAGGGTACTAGGTGAGTGGTAGACAGAAAGAAAACCTACGCAAGAGTAGAGTAATGCGGTGGTAGCAGGATTGATCCAGAAGTATGGCAATAGAGGGACGAGCCCCCCGATGAAATATCTATTTATGAAGCATCGATCAATAATATGCAACCAGGAAGCATCACGAATAAAGAAACCGGCTTGGATCACCCACCCCATTCCAATCGTGAATGCAGATATGTATAAACGGGCCGAAGGGACTTCCTCTATTACAAGAATGGGGAAAACGAGTCATCAAACGTGGCCAGCCCCATCAAACAGCACAGCACGCTTACCCATTCCCTCTCCAAATTTAAGCAGAAACGCAGTGAGACCTACGTCCTCACTCCATCTCAGACCACCCTCATCATCGCTCACGCGTTTCGCCTGGTTCTTCCCAAAGCTCCACAATCCCGGCGCAAGCCACGACCTCCGCTGCACAGCATTTGTCTCCTCAGCAGTGGCGGCCGTCGCCCTTGCCCGCTCATCCTCCAGCGCAAGGAGGGAATCTGCAACTTGCCGGCTGATCTTCTCGTCGACCCCCACAGGACCCAGCACCGCGTGCACTTCACGTTGTATCTCTCCTAAACAGCTCCTCAGCACACGGTCACGGGTATGTTTCCGTGTGTAGTAAAAGTGATCACGCTCGGCTTTGGACGCGACTGTCCCAACAGGTATTAGAAATTAGAAAGAGAACGACCAGTACGCAATTCGATGAGAACGACTGTGAGAGGGAACCTGAGTATATGGGGAAACAGTACTCACGAAAACCTCCGATGCCCATGGATATGGCCCCTGCAATAAGTTCAGCCAGGCCGCCAACGACGACGATCCTCGAGTTCCCGATGGAGGACAAGCCTGCCGTAAGGGCGAATGGGACCGTTAGCCCATCAGACAGCCCAATGATTCTGTGGGAGTCAAGGTGACAATTGATAACAAAGAGCGGTTAAAACAGACCCAAATAACCAGTCAGCCCAGTCAGTCAGCTTAGTCGGGAGCAAGCGAACGAAGGTCACCGCCACACGCACACGTCTCGGACAATATCAGGGTCGATGAGCGTCCGCTCGTCGTCTCCTTTCATCGTTTTGCAACACACATGTCCCTCCATAGAATGACGGTCGCACTGGACAGGGAGTGGGACGTCCTCTGGACTACTATTGGTGAATGCCCAGAGCGGTCCGGACCGGGGTTCTAGACCGGGTCGGCGGGGGAGGGGGACGACTGGGGCAGTAAAGGTCGAATCGGACATGCCAAGAAAATGGCCGGATCACAGGGAACGTAGTTCGAAAACGGGATGTTTCCAGCCCTGTACGCAAGCCAGGCTGACAAATGACAGGATGTCACCTGACCCACGCGTCGCGTTACGGCACTGTCACTCTCTGCGCCATTGGTGTAGCAGAGAGTCACGGGAGTCGGTGACTCTATCAACCTAAATTTTTTTCTAAAATGTTTTTCGACCGCGCCGGTTCGGAACATGTAAAGCCAATCAGAGGTGCGGCACTGGTGTACGCCTTCATACTCGATTCCGTTCACCCCAATGATATCAGACGCGTATGTGAGCCCACGGTATTACAGTGATTGTCCAACTATATCGCTCTATGGCGCGTTGAAGCGCTTGGACAACATGTAGCATACATCAAATCCGGGGAGACTGAAATAGTTATCGATAGTATCATGCTTGTGCTCCGCAGAGGCACATATCACAGTCCAACGTTGTTTCCAACACCGATATCAGCTACATGTAACAGCCTACCAAAACTACACCAGCATCAGCAACAAAGGGAGAGGGGCCTACAGGGCCTCCAGGTGTATAGTTCAGCTTGGAAGAAGTGCTATGATGAACAGGTAGAGCAGGATCAAGGTGAGTTTCGAGCGTCATCGGCGTTGACTAGCTCGATGAAGTCATGTACGACCTCAGTCATCTCCTTAACCATATCTGCTCGGTTCCACTCAGATCGGTGCCGCCACACACAATCTAAACACATGGCGCGCAGTTGTTCCAATTGTTCGATGGTCAGATCTGATGTACGGTCTTCCACCAGCCGGCGCAAGGCCGACACCTCGTTAGGAACCACTTCGAAGTCAGGTACAAGGATAGCGGGGGATGGAGAGCGAATGGGCTGTGGGAACTAGGATCTACAGGCGGTGCTGGAGGGGCTATTGTATTCGCTGGAGGGGGGTCGGCGTTTTGGGAGGCGGGGGTTGGGAGGGGGTCCACTGGCTGCAGAAGTCTTGAGAGATCCATACTACGCATTGGAGGTCGAAGCGTTTGGTCTGGGGGAGAAGGCGTCTTGATAAGCTCTTCTGGTCGTGAATAAGAGATCCCGTCCATTGGGATGTCGCCGGATAACGGATCGACAGAAGAGCCCCCTGAAGTATCTGCGATACCGAACCTCGGGACCGAAGGAGCAATGTCCGCATCAATTTCGGCTTCCCCATCAGCGTCCTCGTCAGTTAAAGATAGTCGAGGACGTTTCACTGGCGATCCCTGGTCCTCCGGGGCTTCTTCACCAGAAACCGGTGGCGTCTCTCCATCTCCTCGCTGTCTCTTCAATGTCCGCTCCAACAGAACTGGGTCAGTGGAAGCGAGCTCGGGCTTCTCCCCAATCGCACGGGCACTCCGCCGAGTCCCAGCTGGATACGGCTCAATGTTACCATTGACGTTCATGCTGGGTTTCGGGGCAGCGGAATCCTTGGGTGGTGCATTTTTCTCTGCCTCAGCCTTTACAGCCGCTCGTCTCGCCTTCTCTCGCACCGCCATACGTTCGCACTCGAGCTTGAATTGCGGATCCCAGACAATGGCCTCAGCCTCAGAATACATCTGATGGGCCTTGTATGCATGTTCCATGTTACACGGTGGTAGCCGAGTGTTATGAACGATGCGACTCAGGTCTTTGAGAAATTCGCCAGGAGTAAGATACCCTTTTTCGTAAAGCTTCTGGTGCATCTTGTCCAGATCCACGTCATAGACCTTCAATTGCGGAGGGCGAGGGGTGGAATAGCAGCGGGGGAGACGAGTGGAGGGGGAATGGTGGAGGCCGAACTGATGGTGCATCTTCGGCAGACTGCATGGTCAATGCCGTGTCACCGTTAGGCAATGGGACAGGTCCGTTGGTGGGCGAGTTGTTGAGGCCGTGAATGACAGGTGCATCGACTACGTCAAGATTGATATGAACTTCGTTTTGGACTGGTTGCTCTGGAGCTAATGTGGCCTCAATGGCAGCATCATAATTTCTCACGGCTTCCTGAGCATCCTGCGTACAGACTTTCAAATCAGAAAGGAAGCATATCTCAACAGTGTGAGGAGACACATGCCTCGATAGATCTAGTAACCCTTCTGTATCGCTTTTCAAGTCGGATAAAATGGGACCCAAACGAACCGTAAGGGTTACAATGGTCTGGCGATCCTTCTCTAATTGAGACGCGATTTCCACAGCAGTAGGCTGACGAGGAGGCAGAGGGGGGGCGATCGGAGCTTTTCGAGGACACGCTTCCTTCGCTTGATGGCATCGGGAAATTCGTTTGGTGGACGGCTAACCTCGGCCAGGACATCGTGGAAAAAAGCAGACCGCTCTGCAGGGGTCGGAGAACAAAGAAAAACACGGGTCTCACGAGAATACCCGAACCAGTCCCGAATGTCACGGGGAACTTCATCTAGACTACCGTTCACCACCCCAAACAGCAAAATCGGATCCGTGGGAGCGAGAGAGTCCAGCATCTCCCGTACAGTTGTACGTGCTACATCAGAGATCGCTGCAGACCATCCAATGAGAGAGGGAATATAAATAACGGATGGTTTGTGGCGTTTTGCTTCTACGAACAGTTGAACGATGGTCGCCTCGACAGACTATCACAAGATGCCAGATGAGCAGCATGGTGAAGAACAAATAAACTACACACTCACTCGCGTCGAGTCACTAAGCAAAGAACCCAAATCCAGGCTCTGAATATGAAACCCCTCTAGATGATGCAGTGCCGCGGCACCAAGATAAGTTTGACCCATGCCTGGGGGTCCATGGATCAAAATCCGAGGTCGATGCAACCGCAATGTCTCCATTGCTAAATATCCGCAAGATTATCGGCAGATGATACCGAGGCCAGTACGAAGAAGTGTACCTTGCAATCTCATTTCTCGTTCAAAGCCCCCGTCTTCGCCCTTTTCTGGTTCCCATTCAGCCTCTTCAAGTGCGTTTCGCTGCTTTGAGATAGGCAGAATACGATTGAGAAGATCTTTGACACGTTCAAGTCTGTCTCGGAGGAGGGGAACAATTTGAACAGGTAGTGGTGCCGCCGCAGAAGCCGTTGAGCGCGCAGAGGAGGGAATGAGTTCTAACGAATACTATGAGTACTGGATCTTCGCACATAACGAAGTCACACACTCTTCACAGAGATCAGGAAATCTCTGGGGGCGACACGAATTGACTCAGGCTTGACGACAAGACGATCTACAGATTTGTAAATCTGTGGATATGTGCGTTGGACGGCATTGAGGGTCGCTTCAGTAGCAAGAGCCTGCGATGAAATATCAGAATGTGTCGAAGAATAGGCGTGAAATCTAGACCAACGCGAAGGTCGGCGCCCGCATATCCCTTTGTGGCTTCCGCCAACACTTGAATCATAGGTTCACCTTTGTCGCCATCCCAACCTTCCCAACCTTTGGTCAAGATCCTCAAGATACGCTGACGAGCGGCAAGACTAGGAAGGGGGAAGTAAAATTCACGGTCAAAGCGTCCAGGACGCCGCAGAGCTGGATCGACGGCATCCGGCCTATTGGTAGCCCCAATTACTATTACTTGACCTGGCAAGTTGTTTCCGGGATCAGTCTCTCATTGCCTGAGGAGGTTCGAAAAGCGCACCCCGCCCGTCCATCCCGTCCATAAGTGCCAAAAGTGTAGAGACGATACTGGCATGGATCTGGTCTTGTTTGCTACTTCTCACTGGAGCCAACCCTATACGATACGGAAAATGAGAATAGACCCCAGTCCTCGAATCCGAGAAATAACCAGCTGACCATCAATTTCGTCGAAGAATATGATGCTCGGCTGACAGGCTCGGGCCTCCTCGAAGAGAAGGCGAAGCTGTCGCTCAGCCTCACCGACCCATTTTGACAGAATATCGGCACCCTTACGCATGAAGAAGGCTGTAAATTTCGTGAGTGCACCTTATCAGCGCTAGGTGTGCTCAAAATATCCCCAACTTACAGATATCCCTTCCACCACTGCGAGAACTAGCTGCCAAGGCACGAGCCAAAAGCGTCTTCCCGGTGCCGGGTGGACCATGGAACAATACACCTCGGGGGGGAGTAATTTTGAACTGGTGGAATATTTCCGGATAGAGAAGGGGCAATGTAATCATTTCCTTGAGTGAAGCTATATGATCGTCCAGACCACCAACTTCGTCGAAGGTCACATTTACGTTGACTCCAAGAGGATCTGTGTCAGCAAGAGCTACACGTCGCATGACTCATGAGATATAGCTTGTTGTTGACATGAGGGGTGATACGCACCACTATCTTTGCTTACTTTGCCAAAGTTTGCAGGTGTGCCGGCGGCGGCAGCCAGGTCCCCAGCCGTTAAGCTCCCTCCACCAATTAATCCACCCCCGCTTCCTGATGGGGTCGGACCAGAAAGAGGTTTTGCTGCTGGATTATTGGGATCGTCCGAGTCCGAGTCATTGTTTATGGGAGGTGGAGGGGGGAGCGTGGCAAATGTGCCGAGAAAACCCTGGCTCCCGGTACGAGTGAACGCAGCCCGAGACGCTCTTCCTGCCCCCTTGCTTCTCCCATTTGTATTGGGAGCATCCGCAAAAAGGTCAACGTCTAGTGGTGGGGGTATTTCATAATTAACGGGTTTTCGCTGGGGGCGGAGGGTGTACCCTCGAGGACTGTGATTGACATGCATATTTCCCCGGTGAGTCGGCCCTGGAGAAGGGGATGGAGAGGTAATGGGAGCGTCATCGTCATGACTTGGGCCATCGTCGCTTTCCAACTCGCTCTTCTCTGTTAATTGAAATTCGCCATCGCCATCATCGTCATTCTTTCTACGGGATGGTTGTCTGCGGGGGACCGCGCGGTGGTTGGGGGTTGGGGGTTTTCGCACTCGGGACCGTAAAGGGTATGGACGGTCGGAGAGCTCGTCGTCGCGATCATCTACCACAAAATCTTGTGCATCACCACTCCTCCGGGTTGAGCGTGTGGAAGACATCCGTTTCTTCCCCAGGCGGCGAGGGGGTATATCGTCGTCGTCTTCGTCGTCAGGAAAATCATCCACGTACATGCTGGGGGCATTTCTACCAGACCGAGTGGTACGTGGAGGAGGCACATGCCTGGGAGAAGAATCATCCGTGGGGGTAGCATCATCGTAGCTGACGCGCGAACGTAGTCGAGTCTCTCGAACAGGCCGATCAGGAGGTCTTGTACTGGAGCGCGACGCTCGATGGCTAGGAATCATGCTGGACTCTAGAGGTAGTTTCGGCTTGATTATTCTGATCTTTAGGCTCGCAGGTGGAGGCGATTGAGGTCGTGGAGTGCCGAGGTTGTCTTCGTATTCACTTTCCTCTTCGTTCATCGTTTCAACAACTCACCACCAGGTCACGTGCATAGTAAAAGTGCCGTCCAAAGATTCAAACCCCACCCAAAATACGTTCTCCCGATACACTATGGATTCAATACGGTCACCTACTTTTGGTGGACTCCCAGTCAGAATCAATCCCCGAAGAGAAACCCTAGCATTCAACCATGACGTTCGCAAATCACTGCACCGACTAACCCCATGGACCGTCGACACACAGACCGCTTCTTTATCGAACTACCGAAATAGGCAGCACTTTTCAGGTGTGCCGGGAGCAGTTCCCCTTCCATGATGTTTCAATGAAAAGGACTCGACCATCGGAAGTACTGCAATAATTTGAGGCCGTGAAGAAACTGACGCGCATATTCGGTATCATTTACAGTAAGGATTAGCCCGCATCAGCACGGATGGAGCTTCTCACAACAACGAATCCCTGTCATCACTGAGAAAGCTCACACCTGGACTTAACGTATATGTTGGGATCTTAGACGAACCGACCTCCATTGACAAGACCGGATTTGGTGAACTCTAGCTAGATCTCCGTGATGACCCTGGGCCAAAGAAATGATGAACAGATGTCCACCTCAATTGAAAATGCAGAGTACCCCTCAATGCTTACTCGTATTCTAGACTGCATAGCTCCAGAATAATAGGGTCCTTTACAATACTGTATACGGAGCAAAAATGGTAACAAAAATGCAAAACAAGGTCAGTTGGCTCTCAAGCTGATGTCTTTGGATTCCCCACTACAGTGGACAAACACCTTCCGGTCTCGGCTGAGGAGTGCGGACAACCCTAGCTCTGTCCCTATTGATAGAATGGATTGGGTGAATTCCTCGGTTGCAGTGCACGGCCCTACAGCGCCCAAGAGATGCGAGTACATGTCATATTAGTAATATCACGATAGGTATACTAGTGTTGTCTTGAGGCCACGTTTTCGCTTGTTTGGCCCTCCGCCCTGTCTAGTATATCAGAGAGATTGCACCCAATGTCGGAAATAAGCTCTGGCTTCTCTAGACACATCTTGTGTGAGAACAACACCAACAACAAGCGACTTTGCTTCCGATATCTAGTGCGATGAAGTGGCGAGATAGACAATCTGCGGTGCGATCGCTTAGTTTCCCCAACCTCGCCCCACGAATACTATGGCCGACCGGCAACCATCACCAACGCCAGTCCCAACCACGTCCTCGCCATCTCCCAAGTCCCGGGGGCTCCGCACCCTCAAACGCACCGTTCGTAAGGTGACCACTAGGGATGGATGGCTTGGAGACTACCATTACGCGTGGCTTTGCACCCCAACCCTCCCATTTTCCTTCTCAAACACCAAGACGCGGCCACCTCCCTTCTACCCTCTGGATGCTGAACTTCCCATCCTCCTTGCTATGGTGTGTGGCTTTCAACGTGAGAGAATATCCCCTCTACCTTGGCCTTTTTCTCTCCCTCATCGCTGTCTTGATTTGGACAGATAGCTTGGCGATGTTGGCGGGATTGATTACTCCACCCATCATCCTTTCCAGCGCGTTGTCCCTTGATGGTCAACTACTATCCTACCTAATTAGTGCCAGTCTGATCGGATGTGGTATTCTGAGCTCAGTGCAGATGTCCAGAATTAAGCTCTGGGGGAGGTTCCGCCTGGGCACAGGCCTCATCTCCGTTGTCGGGACAAGCTTCGCGACCCTTAGTACCGCGTTCTCTGTACGTCGTTTCAATCGTGACAGCCCAGTGCTAGAAAAAATCGACCTCTTTTCGATAGATCTTTAATACACTGTACGCCAATGGCACGTGCCCGACGAGCATTTCTGCGTCGGGCGTCGTCACCCGCCTCCCATGCCCTGATGCCTATGGAATGCTTCTCGGAACGAGTCTTATTTGTGCGTTTATTGAAATATTCTTATCCTTCCTTCCAGTCAAGACTCTCCGAAACATATTTCCACCCATCGTCACCGGGACAGTTATAGTCCTCATCGGAGGGTCGTTGATAGGTTCGTCCGGTATCGTGAATTGGGGCGGTGGCTCCAGCTGCATGGCGTCCGTCTCGACTGCTGCGCAGACTGTGGCTTGTACTGGACGGAAACATCTTACCTGGGGTTCCCCGAAGTACATTGGTCTTGGATTCCTGAGTTTCAGTACTATATTGCTGGCTGAAATATTTGGGAGTCCGTTCTTAAAGAACGCATCCATCGTGTTGGGATTGGTTGTAGGATGTATTGTGGCTGGAGCAGCAGGTTATATCGATGGTGGTAGTATCAGGACGTCACCAGCGATCACCTTCTTATGGTAGGTGCAGCATCAGATTCCCTGTGTAGCGTTATACAGGCTCAACACGCCCCTAATTCCTTTTTATTCCAAGGGTGCACACGTTCAAAATCCGAGTCCATCCTCCCTCAATTCTGCCGATGCTAGCTGTGTATAGTAAGTATCTTCATAATATCTCTAGATATGTCTTTTGCTCATCTGTTGGTCCAAGTCTCGTTAGCCATGGAGGCTATCGGGGACATCACGGCGGCAGCCGAGGTTTCCCGTGTCGAAGTCGAAGGTCCAGATTTTGATTCCCGCATCCAGGGCGGCGTTCTGGTCAGTGCTTGTAGTTTCTGCACTAGAGGCATATTAGACCGTGGTGACATAATTTTCTGTCACAGTCGGATGGATTGGGTGGTTTCTTTTCAGCTCTCTTCACGGTCCCTCCTTTGTCCATTTTCGCTCAGGTACGCATAACGCACTTCCTCGCCGCCGGATTGTCGCCCTCAATTTTTTGTTCTTGATTTCTCAAAGAACAATGGTGTTATAGCAATCACTCGATGTGCTAACAGAGGTGCTGGGCGATGGTGCTGTGGCTTCCTTGTTCTATTCGGCATTTTGGGCAAGCTCTCCGGAGTATTCCTAGCTAGTGCGCTTAGTGACATGTCTCCGAAGCTTGAACTGCGTGCTGATCTAGATTCCAAACTAGTCCCTAATCCAGTCCTCGGTGGCGTGACGACGTTCCTATTCGCATCGGTGGCAGTCTCGGGCTGCGTGTCTTGTCATACATCAAATGGACACGACGAGAACGGATTGTCTAGCGGGAGCGTTATCATTCGGTCTTGGCGATATCCTCGTCCCCGGAATTTTCCAACATCTGTTCGATAAAGTTCGTGCTGGGAAGTCTGCGGGACTGTTGGGATTCTTTGATTCTATTACAATTGTGCTTTCTACGCCTTGTAAGCAGAATTTCCCTTTCCCACCTGGCTTAGACGTGCGAGGCATGATGAAAGCTTACGGAACTTCTGTGTCATCATGGTAATCTAGTCCTTGCCGCTGGAGTCGTCGCTGTCATCCTCAACCTTGTGCTTCCCTCGGACGAGTCCACCGACAACGATAAGGAGGGTGTCGTGGAGCGGGAACCTTCTCCAAGAGATGTTGAGAACGATGTTGCTGCGTACGCCGAGAAATGAAGATCTGCCTATTCTCTCCGGTTATGGGGCTCCATACTACTTTGGTCGGAACCCTGCATTGCTATAATCTAGGGGTTGGTTAATGATAAACAACGCACCACGAATGCGGATTCTAGCTGTCAGAACAGACCGATTCAAGGCCCGTGAAGCGCAGCACAACTTTACAAGATCATACTGACTGTGCTTTGAATATGCCCTCCCACACCCCAAGGCGGCGGCCACAATTATCCTTAAACTGGTGCCTCCGATTGCGCAAAACTCCCCCCCGAGTGGGATTTTTGAATCGTCATTCTGAGTGTCAAAAGTTTGGCCCGTGAGGCATGATTCAGGCGGAAATTTTATCCCGGGCGCCTGTGGCCAGCACCCGGGAAATTGTGTAATATGACAGCGGATGCAAAGTAGGATATGTCACGTCGTAACCAGCCCCTCAAGAAAGCTACGTTGATGAGTATATGCGTGTTTTTTTGGTTGTTTTTTTTCCAAGTACATACAGTGACCACCATAATTTCCAGTTAATATACATACCCTGAATATGCTACAACTTTCAGTCTACGATCAGCAAATGCTCTATCGAGTGGACTAGGAATTAAATGAACAGCCTGCAAACGAGTAGGCTGTAACAAAAAACTCCTAGCGATTTTCCGCTACATGTCCTAGTCATCAAGCAAAGATCGGATCCGATGGAGGTACGGGACTATATGCAAGACTATTAAGACATGTCCAGAATAAATATCCAGATGGAGACAGTACTGACCGAGACCAGGGTATAATCCTACAAGACTCCAGAGAGCATAGGCGATGGATGCTAAATCTTGTTGTGCGTTTCTCAGTTCAGGAACATGATCTGGACTACCTGAGGCATGTAGTCTTTTGATCTCTTGCTCGAGGAACTGAGCGCCACTGCATAGCATAGGCTACGGTTTTCTGGCTTAGAACAAAACCGGCCGAGAAACAGAATGACGAGCACTTACACCAAGAAATGTCTGAGCATACAACATAGAGAGATCACCGTGTATATCCCGAGTGACAGCTGCCATGGCCCGTGCTGCCTTCAAGCACTTTTCATATGCAGAGGGATCAACATCCGAAGTGACCTGGTGAGTGATGATGACAGAAGTATATGTGGTAATGTGGATATGAACGAGGGTGGGATTTATTTGATGTACAGTATCCCCAGTCATGGGGTGGTGCTCTTCTTTCACACTCGGCAAAGTTTCTTGGACGCGAGAAATAGCGTTATCTGTGCGGACGTGCGTAACCCAAAACTCCTCTGGGACTGAGGCTGTGGGCCAAGAGGAAATTCATACCGGTCACGCGTATCTAGCAAAGGGGCACGCACATCGTGACGTGTACACAGACCAGGCGGCGCGGGCAAGCAGGGCGATGCTCTTTGCCCGAAGGCCTAATAAACTGTCGGAAGCGACTGTTGTCAACGTTGCGCCTCGAGACAATAATCCGTTCAAGCCATCATTCGGCCAGTTGTCGAGACCATACTGGAAATATCGCATAAATGAACAAATTCAGGACCAGGAGAAGAAACGTACTCTTGCGACATCAGAAAAAGATCGCGGCCATGGGGTTGTAAAATTCTACCGGGTACATGTTAGTTCAAAGTTCAGCAGGAATGAGGCTATGAACGAACTGGATGTGCGCCATGAGGTAGACCCCCAGGGAGTGCCATGTAGAGAGACAATCGTCTTTCTACAAGGTAAACAGACCACCATATATTAATGCGCTCGGCAACCTCAAACATATCCCGGAGGTGTAGGAAGGAGGCCTATGGAAGGAGTTATGGCATACGTGCTGGGGTCCGATATCTGATCAAGACCACAAGCAAGAGCGAATCTTATCGTGGCTACAGGCTGCATGTCAGTTTCAATTCGTTGGAAAAAACTCATTCAGCTCTCACTAGTGGCCAAGTGATAGGCCTCATGGATCCGTCCGTTGCGAATATAATACCAAGTTGTGATAATACAGGCCCAAAAAAAGTCCTCTAGGCGATCGGCATGGGCCAAGCTGTGTTGAAATTGTTCGCGAGCACGTCGAAGGAATAGATCTTCGTATGGTTTGGCATCGGGGCCGAAGCTAGAACTGGTAGCAAGAAGGATCGCATTGACAAGGGAAGGATGAAGGCCATCGGGATGGGTAGAAGGAAGGTTCACGCGCTCCCTGAATCTAGGAAGATAAACGTCGACGCTGTATTGGGCTTGGTGGTTCAGGAATGTGTCAAACCTGACAGTTTCGAATTTAGTGATGAATATATTTTCTCTACGCGTTACCTACAGATTCAAACGAAGAGAATGCGACATTGAATGATTCGGATCCCAGGCGAGAAGGCTCTGAATGGCAGCATCGCGAGTCATTGGAGGGGCCGGGTGAGTGTGAAGAGTGAGGTCCACGGGATCCGGGAGACTAGGGAACCGCAGAAAAGGGGGGACGAGGCCTTCATGATAGGCAAATGCAAAACTAGGGGCGAATAATCGACCGCGTCCTGGAGTTGAGATTCAAGCTCTTTGACCCGTTCTTCCAGTTTCTTGACTCTTGAGACAGGAGTAATGTATGCACAGCGCCGTCCATGAATCTCACACTGGACGCATGAGGGCTTTCTACCGTCGCATTTCTGTCATTATGGGAAATTCATCCTGAACATGCAGCATGACTCGAGGGTAGAGAGAAGCAGCTCACAGTCTTATGCTTTCTACAACCAAAGCAAGCTTCTCCACGGCCAAGAGTTGTTGGAATGAATGGGTAGTTGCCCCCGATAATCGAGGCTCTCGCGTGTGGCATTTGGACTACTGGGTGTGCAGTATCATGTTTTATAAAGGCGAGAAATCTTTCCTTGCTGTGAACCGGGAAAAGAAGTCAGCCAAATATCCTGTTGGGTGTCATAATCGTGGCATGGAGAATGGTTTTTCATCCCGGAATTCGGCACAGAGTCGGCCACAGAAAGTTCTTTTTTCCACTGACTGAAGCTTACACCACTCGTGTGCGGATCTTCTGCGGCGACTCTCTAATTTATATCCACGGTGCCGCCTCCTCCGTCTTGCTTTTGGGCGCATCAACTCGATCGGTTGCAATAGCCCCGCACTATTGGGTTCGCATGCAACCCTATTACGGTAGTAAATATTTCAGTCAAATTGCCTCACATATATAATTCCATACTAGGGAGGGCTCCACGCCCCCACACTCGTTCCTGGACATTAGTGGTGAGAGATCCCGGAACAAACACTTACCAAGTGCGAGCGAGGGTCTTGTACGTTGACCATGCATCGTGCCGTCGCAAAACAGATTTTGGGCTGCCTCTGAATGTACCGCTGAAGCCATTAGCATTGGGACTATGATTCATACTATGATGGATTGATGCTCACTTCAGTTTGTAAGCTAATCTAGGGAGTTAGTTCACCCCGCCCACCCCGCCCTCCCAAGCCACATCAGATCACGCGAAGAGCGCTTCCGTCGGCAGCCACATCCCCCAATTCAATGAGCCCGATCCCCCGACGAGGCGATCATCCAATAGTTCCCATCAAGCCGTCAGATACAATACTCGCCGTTTGGGACCACTGCGCAGCGGCAATAACACGATTGAAGTGTATTGACTTACTAATAGCCGTCCGCCTCAGTCTGGATTTACACTTATCACCCCTTAGTGAGCCTTGACTTGAGTGGCAGCGATACCTAGAGATGGAACCCCCTGAATCGTGAAGTGTCAGTTCCAGCCCACGTCCAGCGGGTTTCCAAAATGCCACACGGCCGCCACTCACTCGTCACAGCCGCTCGATCACGTAATGAGAATAAAGTTGGAGGGGCCTGACGATTAATGAGGGACCGGAACAAGTAGTGGCCCTCATGTCGGGTATTACCCCAGATGGGTTGCAATGAAATGATTTGAAGGGTGCTGTGAGAGTTCGTCACTGCCACTATTTCTGTCCGCCGGCCGTGTCCGGCACCCCGGACATAAGGTCGGACTTTACACCAGTGGCGGGCGCTTATAGAGTGCCGACGGGAAAAGAATCAACTTCTACGTTGATAACACTGGTGAAATATCCAGGGTTTTCGATGGCAGCCTGGGCAAAGCCCAAGACTGCTTCCGCACAGCGATACCCGGATATTGATATTTTTATCGACTGGGCGGCCATGCGGGAACGAACTGGCGGACCACGCGCAAAGGCAGGTCCAAACTCAGACCCTTCCGCAGTACACCTCTGCCTCCCTTGTTGTTGGGAGCACCCAATGCCATACCCTGTCGCAAAACTGGGTGATGAAATGCGTATACTTCGCAACATCCCTATTGGCTTCCGGCGCCCTCGACAAACATTGACAGACAATGGATACCTTAGGCTATACGGATGATGGTCTGGGGGACCACCACCCTGCGCCTCAAACAAACAGTGGGAACTCCCAAGGTGTCGTGTGGAAAGCCTTATTTTATTTCTGGCCATTCACACAGCCACCACCAAAGATAACTCCACAATTAGCCCCCGCGGACTCACGCCTCATCCTCACCCCGTACTATAAAGAAAGAATTACTTTTGTACTTAAACCTTAACACTGCATAAGCATGTACAGTTATTAGTATGCCACCACCCTCGGCACCCGCAGGCAGCCTGTGTTACATAAACAAGATTCCTCCTTGAGACACTTGCTCATCCAGCAGCTTCTTTGGACATCTGTTTCCCTCACTCTAGCTTTGCGCTTTTGCCTATTGTCTTTGTCCGTCTGCCGGACACGGCCGGCGGACACTATTCCCATAGATCGGATGCACTGATTTGAACAGCTCCTCTGTCAGTTTGGGCCTAATTCGTCATTCCTTTGGTTGATATGCACCTCTCGCCATTTTTCATACGGCTGTTGAACTTCATGCCGATTCACTGAGGAATGGGTGCAGAGGCGGGCAAAGGACGCGGCGCCCCCAATTTGCTTCCGGTGCCGACGTCGTTCCCAACCTAAATACCCTCTAGGCGGGAATTGAGCCGAACTATGCTCTAGACTTCCGGCGGCAAAAGATAGCATTCTGAATAATTATAGATGACAAATCCAGGTAATCAACCCACGCTGCTCAAAGATAATGGAGAATCCTTTCGCTGGGTGGCTCAGGGTGGCTTCGATGATGCCCGCCATACTCCACTAGTCAATGGAGGATGCAAATGACTAAAATGCTGCTCAAATCATGGTGGATGACTGGACAAGGATAAGCAACCCAATGCGGCTCCCTGGGCGGCTAACGAGTGGCTTTAATAATGCCTCCTCCGGATGGTGGGAACTACAAATGACTAAAATGTTGCTGAAATAATGGTGGATGACAGGATAAGCATAAGCCACCCGATACCACTGCTCGCGGCACGATAGGAAAAACGAGATAGAACTTCGTAGAATATAACGCCAACAGGCGGGTAAAAAACAGACAACATTGACAGATAAGCAAGGGTACAGGCGAGATATCCACATCCACATCGCATAAAGCCTCTACTGAGCCGCCTCTGTAGCCGTATTTACTATTGACCCCTGGATCTCGCGAGCAACCTATGTTCCGGATTTCAGTATGACGTTTATGGTGGTAAGGTCCGGGCTATCGGAAGCCTCACCTCGTCCCCTAGGGCTTTGACACGCTCCACATCCTTACCAAGTAAAGAGACCGTGACACCCTGTTGAAATATCGGATAAGATCCCACCCGAATCCCGTCACTTTTAACACGATGATGTAAGGCAGAGAGAAATGGTGCAATGGATGATTCAGGGAGTCTCCGATTGCGATAGCACAGCCAGAGTGTAAATGTAAGTGTCCAGTATGGATAGGGAAAAATGGTCAGCTCACTGTGTCCGTACGAGCAGTCTAAAGAGCTTCTCAGAGGAATCGGGAACCAGAAGGTAAGGTCGCAGTCCTTCCAGGAGTTTCTTGAACAATACTGGAACCCCGGGAAACACACAAAGCTTTCCTTCCAACTTCACTATCGGCTACGAGGAATTGAAGTAACTCAGGTGTAGTGGCGTGTGGGCTTAGTACCCACCACCCATAGTTCTTCATCTACGAATAAGACATCTGCACGAGAAGGGAGAAGTGCCATACGATCGCGAGCTTTCTGTTGTTCCTCGTTTTGATTCTTGAGGACGTCCCGGTTCTTGGTCAATCCTAGCATCCTCCGTCTCGTCTCCTCGTGGTAAGCGAGGTCCTGATCGAATGCTTTTGCCAGGGATTCATATGTAATATCTACACCTCCATGTCAGCATTGACCCAGGGGCAGATTGTTTGGATATAGAACCGTCATGAGTAGGACCTATTCCTCCCGACGTTACGACGAAGTCGAACTTCTTGACGAGACGTCGACTGGCTTCAATACTACATTTGGAGGGTCTTAGAGAGAATAACTTCAGAAAGAAGATCCGCACATTTCTTCCTTGTCGTCAGCAATCACTTCAATACGCTTCAATTCAATTCCTAGTTCAAAGCAGTATGTTGCGAAATACGTCGAGTTGGTATCAGCCGTTTTACCATTGAGAATTTCGTCACTGGCAGAAAAATATTGTACGATCCGAGCAAGATCAAATAGCTAAGCATGAAACGGACCCGATGATGATAGCTGCGGCAGTTCGAACAGGGCTTTGTTCCGAGCCAATGGTATGTTCAGGGATTGGTGAGTTTGGAAACTTCAAGGCAGAAGATGCCATGTAGGGCCTCCTGGTTGGAGACTGTGAGAGGTGTAGGCGAATACCAGATAGGCGGCGAAATGCATTCATCCGGCCGGGTCGGCAAGTCCCGCAACTCGGACTCTAGACGGGGGACCGTCGTTGGCGGCCAGTCTTAGTTTTGTTCTGGATACTAGCGGCAGGGAGTCGACTCAGGGAGCGGAGCAGTGCGGCCAAGGGAAGACCCGGATGCCTCCTAAATTTAAACCCGACCCACTACCAAAAACGCAAAGTACGGCCTCAAATGTGGATGAGATAGTAACGAAACCATCAGAAAAAGGTATCCTAAGTTCATGCAGCGATCCTCACTCCATGCATGAAACTACACAAATGAGGGATGCTGCAGGTTCGAGCAGGATCAGCCATGTTCCCCTAGGCGACGAGATGTTCACGTATTCCTTGCCAAGATCCTTCAACTAGAGGCTGGTTCGACTGGAGTTCCAGAGGGCTACCAGTCCTGTGGTGGCGGGCTGCAGAGCTAACATGTTAGCCAACAACTCAGGGATTGGGGAGATGGGAGATACACATCATATCTTCGTAAACCAATGACACTTCTTCCTGGCGAGGAGGTCCGCCTCCATGAATCCTACCTATGTCTACTCATGACACTCTGGCTCGTGCTAGTGGAGGTATCCTATCTCTAATGGGCCGACATGTGTTTCTGAGGAATAAGGCACTTGGCCGTCTCGATACAGCAGGGGGGTGAAGGAGGCGGTTGGGTTCGTAAAAATCCTCTTGTGGGGGGCTTTGGGTACCGTATTTCCTCGTATTTCGGGCGGAACTCGCCGTGTAATCGAGTGGAGGGCGTCGTCGCGTTGGCATAGCTCGCGGGTCATGTATATAAACATGAACCCATCACTCATCTCGGTCATCTTGGGATAGACGTTACTCTTGGTGCCCAGTATGTGTCTGTGAGCTGACTGAGCCTGCGAAGCCACCCAGATTCATGTTCAACAGAAATAGAACCTCAGCTAGCATGCAATGTACTGTACTGTGTATGGGGAGACGATTAAAAATACTGCTTGGTTCAGCAGGGCCCTGAGAAACAACATTGAGATAGGCGCTCTCCCAAAGAAAGCGACGGCGCCCAATTCGAGTCCTTGAAGGTAGGAGACTGGGCCGGTGTGTACATATCTACATAAGACCATGAGGCATGACTGGAGTGGAGATGCGACAAATCAAACCAGGCGTTGAGTCGCTAGTCGCCGACTTCACAGGTTGAAGTAATCGTCAAGTCGTGCCGGGCACACCCTACATATTTTATCCACCACCGCATCCATTAAGGACACTGGAGCGACGCCCCCGCTGCTTCCTCGACGCCCAGTCGGACGCGACGTCGTTCGCTAGGTGAATGGCGGCCTCTGACAAAGATTCATATCACAAACCGCCACCTGCAGCGCCGCGAGCTCTCAATATTGCCACTGTCTCTTCTGAAAGCCCTCCCACAGCTTTGACAGAAGCCCTTACCCCGCAGATCGTGCGAAAACCAATCAAATTTTCGTTCTCATCTGGAAACTCGAACTCGAAGGCTGAAGGATCGAATTCTTCTCCTCCCAAGGCTCGCACGGTTGTCAACGGCGCATCAGAGGGCTTCGGCCTCATCCTTTCGTCGTCTGCTACACGTCCACATCCCCCAACGGCCCTAGAGGATGTATTTGAACTTGAGCGTAGAACGCGCCCAGAAGCGCCATCGGCACACGAGCCTAACGGCTCGTCGAGCAAAAGTCTCAATGGTAGGGAAGCGTATCCGACACCAGATACGCCATCCAGTTGGGCTGCGATCAGCCCTATAGGGCCCGTATCCCCACCGAAAGAGCCCACTAAACCACCGCCACCACCACCCACTACGCCATATCCCAGGCATACACCACCACCTCCCACCCCTCCCCCTCCATCCGATGCACCACCTCCCCCGCCTCCTGGAACTCCTCCGACTGAGGCTCAACCTCTATCCCCCACGGCGTCTGTTGCTCCAGATCCCGTTATTTTACCGCCGCCGCCGCCGCCACCATACGATGATGTTGAGCTGGCCCCTTCGTATAAAGTGCTGTACGATCCTGTGATCGACATGTCCTCATCGCGAAAGGGAAAGGAAGTAATTCGTCGAGTGAATGGTCAAGTGCGGGACGGCGAGCAGCCCATCGTAGTATGCGACCCGCGAAAATCAATGACCGAAAAAGATCGCATTGGAAAGGGGTTTCGAAAATACCGAGCCGAGTTTTACGTGGTTCCAGAGTACAAGGTATGTCTTGCATGAAGTCACATGCTGCCAAGATTAACCATGTGGCCAGTGGGATGAGAACTCTCCAGGTCCCCCTCCACCACCGCCTCCGCGAGCGATCCTCGTCACCTCATTATCGCCTCTTACACCCACGCATCATATCAAGCGGCACTTCACATCATATGGCCGGATTGACGATTTTCAATTGCAAGTAGACAGCGCGACTGGTGCCCCTCTGGGCATATGCTGGATAAAATACGAAGGTGATGATCAAGAAGGTGGTCGCGGGCAACTGGCGGCTCTCGAAGCTATCAAAAAAGTTAACGGGCAACGTGTGGGCATTGGACAGGAGGGACAGAACGTCAAAGTTGAGATGGATGGGCAGGGGAAAAAATGCAAAGCCGTCGTGTTGGCTGAATGCGACCGAAGGCGTGCAGAGCGACACAAATTGAAGGCAAAAGATAAAGAATCCACTGCCGCTCCCAGCCATGCATCGCGTTCGAGCGCAACCGTTGTCGCATCATCTTCTCTGGCAAAGGCGAAACTCCTTGGTTCTGATCCGTCTACACCAACGCCTACCCCACTACACCCTTCGCTACCTCCTCGCCCCGCACAGACCTTCACATTTGTGCCTCAAGCTTCAGCATCTACTTCTCGTGCTCATCCTCATTCCTCTGATCGGTCACCTGACCATCAAGAGCAGCATTACAGTCCCCATCCACATCAGTCTCGTCCTCACCAGCATTCATATCCGTCAGATTCAACGCCCACTCATGATCGTTCTCCTTCTCCCATTCATCGACAACGACGGCCGCATCCTGGACATGATCGTCGTGCACTTTCCAACTCTGGCGCCAATACATGGACTGCTCAGGAAGAAGACGAGCGCCACCAAGACATCTTGCGGGAACTTGCGAAGAACGGCAACGATCATATCTTCATAGCGCGCACCTCATTACCCCGTTCAGCTCGTGTATCTACTAACGATTTGAGGGATTTCTTCGCCGAAAATAATTTCATCCCGGAACAGGTGCGTTTCACTGTGTCTTTGATATTTACTGCGGAAGTTTCTGACGTCCGAGTGTCGTACTTCAGATCCTGTATGATAATATTGGCTGGTATATTACGTTCCCGTCGCCCACCACTGCTCGACGTGCAGCTGTCGTATTGGAAAAGAAGCCTTTTGGACACCACACAATTATCCTCACTTCGAAACCGCCCCCCTCACTTGATGAAATCGCGCCTCTCACGAAAGCCCAGCCTCCGCGAGAACTGACCACTGATGACGTGGTGGCCCAAGCACGTGATATGATCCTCGACGAGCTCAAAACCGTCCTCGCACGAGATCTTCGCGAACGTGTTATCAATCGACGCGTTAGGGTGAACATCGACGACTTTAGAGCGAAGAAACGAAAGAGTGCCAGTAATGCACTCCTCGTTCCTCCATCCTTTCATTCACCTGAAGTCCAAGGATCGAGCGAAGAGCCTACCCCCCGGCCAAAAGTGCTTAACATCAGGTTCACCAAAAAGTCTGGCGTGGCATCAAGTCTCACTAAGAAGAGGCCCGTGAAGGATCTCGAGGACGATGTGGATGAACAGGTCTCGCGTGCTTCGGACGACGAGGGCTCTCGTGATGCGTCGGTCGCTCCTGCGCCTGACATAGTCAGACCTTCTCCTGCGAAGAAGCGTAAGCGGCTCAAGCCTGCCTCAGCACCGACCGAAGCTGTGGAGGTCGAATCCGAAGACGAGGAGAACGACGAATTGCCCGCCGAGGAACGTCTTCGTGCTGAGAAGCACAAACGGGCAGGAGATGTTGACTTGGAGCCCAAGGACTTGCGGAAGAAGCGAAAGCTTGTCAAAACGGAGGTTCCCGTTGACGTGGTCGATAATGTACTCTTGCCCAAGGTCGAACGCGCGTCAACTGTGGACATCTCTGTGTTTGACAGTGACGCAGTGGATGTACACGTCAAAGCGGAAGTTAAACCGGCGAAATCTCGTGCCAAGACGAAATCGAGAGCGAAGCCACCTATCCGTGCCCCCCCGCCAGATCCATTCGAACTTGGACTTGTGAATTTGAACGACGACGAAGAGCTTTTCTTCCTTAGACAGGGCTTGGCCCGCCGGAAAATTGGGTTGCCAATATTTTCTGATGCTGATGCAGATCTGCCCCAGCCGCCACCGACTCCACGACATCCCCTCCTTCGCGTAAACCATACTGGATCGGCGCGTACCGAGGGCTACTACAAGATCCCAGAGGCAGCGAAGTCCCTTTATCTACCTGATCGTAACAAGGCTGTTGTTGATGTCCCAGCATCAACCTCTCACCTTGTTACAGCTGCAGCAGGCACCTCTTCCCGCTCGAATCGCGTCAATTCGCGGAAATTGGTGCAAGGCATGGAGCAGGCGAACAAGTATTTGACGCAATCCGGTGGATCAGATGCTTCGGACCATACGCTCAAGCTGAAGTTCAATCAGCTTCGAACCCGGAAGAAGAAACTCAAGTTCTCGCGTAGTCCAATTCATGATTGGGGTTTGTACGCTATGGAACCAATATCCTCTGGGGAAATGGTCATTGAGTACGTGGGGGAGGTTATCCGGCAGCAAGTGGCCGACAAGCGCGAGAAATATTACGAGCGCACTGGTATTGGCAGCAGTTATCTCTTCAGAGTTGATGACGATGCGGTGGTGGATGCCACGAAGAAGGGTAATCTGGGGTACGTTCGTTGGCAGCTAGGCTTTCCTTGAGGACAACGTATTGACCTGATGTGCCCATGACAGTCGGCTGATCAACCATTGCTGCACGCCAAATTGCACCGCCAAAATTATTACCATCAATGGGGAGAAGAAAATTGTCATTTATGCGAAGACTAACATAGAACCTGGTGATGAAATAACATATGGTGCGTTCATCAACCATGGCGGAAAGAATGTGCCGAGGCTCACGACGTCTATCTGATGTAGACTATCACTTCCCCATTGAGCAGGAAAAAGTCAGTCCCGTTCCTCAACAGGGTTTAAATGCCTCACTGATATCCCTTCCAGATAATTTGTTTATGTGGATCTCCGAAATGTCGGGGCTACTTAAACTAAGCGTGCTACATTGGTTGTCTTCCGCTTTCGACTGCCCTTGTCCCTATGTTGGCATAATTTGTAGCTATCCATCTTCACCATTTGCTTTCGATGCTTTGAGATGTTTATAACCACTGTATTTGGCGCCCAACTCCGTAGCGAACAATTACTTTTCGGGGTGTTGGTCTTTGCAACCAACCTAATTACTTATGATCATGCTGCCAGCTTCTCCGCAAAGCTGTGTAGTGCGGGGACTGATAATTTCGACTAGGAAGCGGTTCACGGCTCCTCCGATCGCGAGTGAAGCCTAATATCTTGATTTTTTTCTAAGTATACTGTGGATTGGTTTTTCAAGGGTTTTGGCCAGCTGGTTCTCATGAGGTACAAGGCTCAATTTGGCAGCGATGACAAAACCAAACAGACGACGTTGTTCAAGAGATTTTTCAGTGACCCCAGGTGTACAGGAGAGAATGATTGGTTAGGGCTGTTGCTGAGTCGGAGATTGCCTCTGACGTCATGATCACACCTGATATCTCGACGACGATGATGCCCAGTACTCCATCATCAAATATTCGCGACTCCCCGTCTCCTGCCAGGTCTTTTGGCTAAACACGCCCTTCCGTACCTCGAGATGATCAAGGATATCACGAAGGATTTCGAGTCATATCCCTCCTCGGGATGTACCGCAAGTCAAGCCTTTGATTGAGCTCTCTACTTTGTTATTCTTGCGCGTAGCCCCGTCGCCCGATTCTTCAGAAAATCACGCATATCCCTTGTCATTTCCTTTTTTTGGTTGTCCGGCGCGCTGACTTTGTGATGAATATGTTAGTACTGGCCGTCATCAATCGAGTCTACCTCGATATCCTTCCCCTGTCCCTCTGCTCTGAGACAGCAACGATAAGTGCTGGGTCAGTGATGAGTCCTCAGCCCTCGAACTGCAAGCATTGGTGTCGCCTCTGGTCCTGATCCGAACGTATTCCCACATTCTCCGGACCCGTCGACAATATACACCCAAACCCAACAAGTCAGCCAGAATTTAAGCATGCCCTTCAAATCGTGAAGAAGATAAAGAAGCGCTTCGCACACGAGACCAATACAGCAGTTTCTCGAAGTTTTACAGCAATATCAGAAGGAGCAGCTTCCGTACCCACAAGTAAGTTCTTCCAGTACACTATGCTCATTCCTCATACCGACGTCTGCAACTACCTAGGTCTACAAACAAGTCACTTCATTGCTCCAAAGTGCCCCAGATCTCATCAAGGAATTCGAGCAATCCCCTCTTCACCTGTCGAGGATTCTGCCGCCTTCTGGCGGCTCTTTGGCCGCCCCAGCTGCCACAGGAGAGATAGATGAAGGGTCAGCAGGTCCCCTTCCGGGGCCTTTTGGTGCGGGGGAAGCGGTTTTTGTCGTTCGTCGCTCTCTTTTGTAATTAAGTTTTCTTTTTTGAAGTACATATCAGCGTTCGACCGATGTCATGCCATACCACTGTTACTGTCTGCACAATCCTTGGGAATGTCCTTCGATAGTCTTGCACACGGAATAAACAATGATATTCGGCCGGGGGTAGATCAATCTATCCAAGGAATTTGGTAGGAACCTGCCTAGGAATTTGGTGGTTGGGCCGAGCCGTACTGCCGTGCGGAAAGACCCGAGATCATCCCCATTTCCGCAAGATGTCCATCTTGCCTGTAAACAAATTTGACCCCAACAAAGCTGAGAATCATGAAGATGTGACCCATGCGAAGATATGCCCTGCCAGCGTTGTTTCTTGACGTGTTGTCCTTCTAGATAGAGAAGCAATTTGCTGTTGTTGCCGTCAAGCATGCCCAAGTCAGTTTAAGATTCATCACCGAAGATTCTACGCTCTTACATGTGACGCACAGATATACTGGGGACTGCTAGAGAAAATCAACCCTCGTCTTATTCGCCTTACACAGTGTGTATAATATTCCCCTTGGGAAGCGACGGCGGCCTTTCACCACTCTATATGGCAATGATAGGATCGATGACGAGATCTTCGCAGACTTTCAGTCGCAGTTCCCAGAACTATTTTACAATACAGAGACTCTAGCCGTTATCGATGAGGATAATATGAAGAATGCGAGAAATAAAGCGCGGTGGCGAAATTTCATCCAGGCGTACGGCAGTTTGACTTCTTTTCGGCTTGTCGTTAATGTAGCTAACGGCGGTGCCTGCGTCACAGATACCAGCAAAAGGTGCAGGACTATAATTTTGGTTCCTTATTGCGAACCAACTCTCGTGGGGAATATGGCGAAGAGAATACCATCTTCGGTGTGTTCTCGTGCCATTTATATCTTCATTTCGGTATTTCTGATTCTTTGGAATTCCCCGGGCGTCAAAAGTAACCCGTATGCAAGTGAGTACATTGTTCCCTCTTCAAAAAGATTTTTTTTTCTAATTTCTTGCCTGTCGAGTTTCTCGCTGTCGAAGTAAGTTCAGACCTTCCGTTCCTCTCCATCAGCGTCCTTAGTCTGTCCTCTCATGTGGACGATTAGATCGCTCGAAATCGGCTAGGGTTGAATGACGAGGCCCACGCCAATGCCAAAGCGGAGAAATGAGAGGCCCCAGATACCTGCTGTATTCCCAACTTGTGTATATCTTCTGTCCTGATAATTGATGGCTGGTTTTGAGATGTTCAATGTGTATGGCATTTCACATTTTTAATGAAGTACGCCACCAAAAACAGCACTGGTATCTAGATAAGGGAGGGAGAAACACTTTTTCTGCGGTTTTGAAGAAGGTCGATCCGTCCGAAAGAAGCTAGAGCCCTCATCGCTTCGATAATCACACAGAAACCACGCCCCTGTCTGTCCAGAGACAATAGCCATGCATTTCTCATGACCGATCATCAGGATCACCCTCCGCAAGGGCCAGGGCCTTTTCTCTCGCTTTGCTAGGCGAAAGAGGAACGCGGGAGATGACGATTCCGTTTTCATTCCGTTGGAGAGAGCCATCTAGAGACGGGGGTATCGTTGATGGAGTCGCCAGGACAGGAATGGAGGAGGTATTAATTTCATTAGGCTTCAGCGATCGTGCGACGCGAGGGGCGGGGGATCGTAGAAGGTATTATTGGATTGGGAGATGGAAAAATCGTATCGGGTGAGTTTGAAGAGTAGTGGGTTCGTGTGGGGGATCCTTGAGAGGATGTGGATAGAGACGATGGAGATATGGAAGATCGCAAGCGAGAGCGTGGTTGAGGTATCATACTAGACGAGGCTGGGGGTCGAAGCGTCGAGGAGGCCGGTACGGATTCAGGCGAGGAATCGATGCTCTGCGGAAAAGGGATAGATGTGGCCCCATCAGTGCTTGGTGAAAGCACACGTTCCTCCTTCTCCTTTCGTCCCAAATTCTCAAGTTCGACGACTTTCAATGCTCCTCGAAGAGCTTCTCGTTCGTCCTGAGCTATCTGTAATTCCTCCTCGACCTCAGCTACTCGTTTCCTTTCCATTGCCACCATCTTATTAGCCTAGGAAAGAATAGAGGGGAGGGGATCGATATATTAGGATCTATTCATATTCCCTGTGCAAGGGGAAATTCACCTCCTCGAACAATACAGCAGTCAAATTCTCCACTTCTCCTTCGATCTTTGTTTTCCCCGCCAGTGCCTCATCCCTCGCTTCGCGCTCGGAGGCCAACAATTTCTCAAGTTCTTCTACGCGCTGTTTATATTGATCTGTTGGGGAAACAGGCGACTGGGAGTCAGAGACGTCGTCGCGAGAGGTATTATCCCCAGGAGGGAACAGGCCCGGGGCAATGGTGGCAGCTAATGAAGGGAGGGATGCTGAAACAAGATGTGAGCCCTGGACCCGTGCAGTAGCATTCCCGGATGAGGATAACGGAGCGAGGATGGAGATGTGCTATTGAGGATGTTGAAGGTGTTACTTGCTAGGCCACTAGTAGCGCTGCCGCCACCGAACCGAAATTTGAAGAAACGACCCTCTGAAGTAGTCGGGGGTGCAGGAAAGCGGAAGAAGAGGTGCTGCCTCCAGGGGGAAAGCCCTTGGCGCTTGTGGCCCGGTTACGTCCAAGAAAGCACGCGAGCGGAGATGGTCGGAGTGGGAGAGGCACCGCGAGAATTGGACGCCTCGCTCTCCGTACCGTTAATGTATGCCCTCTTTCCAGAGAAATGGTCATCGTGTTCTGGGACTGTGGCAGTGCTACTAAACGAAACAGAAGCGGAGGATCGTTTCAGAAGACCAGCTCCTTCACGATCGCTCCATCGACGCCAGCCCAAATCCTTGCCTCCGCCTCCTCCGGCGCGCTTCAGAGCTTCCTCGAGCATTTCTGTGTTGGAGAGCGCGAGGGTCAAATTAGAGGACGTTACAGTGAGAGATGTTTGCAGTTCGTCGCGAGTTTCTTCCAGGCGAGACAACGCTTTAACCTAAAGAAAAACGGGGGTTCGAAAAATGGGCCAGGTGATATAGAACGATCTTCGGATCGAAAAATAATGCTCACCAGGACTTTCACCTTATCCACAAGCCTTTCCGCCAATTCGCGAAGTTCACGGGGATTCTCTTCCGTGCTAGGCCGTGACAGAACATCTTTAGCCTGAAGCAAGAGATCGTCGACCTCTACACTCTCCAAGGTCTCTCCAAAGGTTTCCCGCCCGCTATGCGAATTAGAGAAGGACATAATTTGAGGCACATCATTAGCATCGTTGGCCAAGGTCCGAGCTACGTCCTGTGGTGCGGATACATCTCCCATTCCTCGTTACTTGACTGCAACGATGAAGATGCACGAAGAGCTTGAAAGGGGTGCGCTTTAGCCCCAGATACATCGGTGTTTGCCGGCGTGCGACGCTTGATTGTCTAAAGCTCGTTTCGGCTCATTATCTACCCACATGCGAGAAGGACCCCTCATGATTGCATCTTATTTTCCCTGGAACTCGAAGCTAACACCAACCTGATTAGCACTTAACGCTTGTACTACCTTGGGAGCCGATTGACTACGAACGACAACCATGGACACCTCGATATCTGTCAAATCATTGCACGAGACTGTTTCTGGAGTCCGCTGTCTGATGTTCAACCATTCTTCTTGTTCCATTGGCCTATAAGTCACTGAAGCGGCTCGCCCCACCTCCAGCGTGGCGCTGTCAATTTGGCTCGGTTGAGCGGGCAAGCGGGATCATGGAATCCTGGGAGTCTAATAAATCACATCATGGTGGATTTCCGCAAGTTCCTGCATAGAGCCGGGTCGTTCCTGGTGCGCAATGTTACATCCAACCTTAGTGGGATCTGTTCGAGAAAGGTGACCACAGCGGTTCAGCACAGCAGTGTGGTGTCTCTCGGCTTTGATCCAGAGACACTGCGCCCGCTGGCTACCGAAGGCTTTCTGCTTTTGGATTACGCTATGTTTTTTACTTCTCTGGCTGGCCGAGTTCTCATGTTGAATGGGAAATTATTCATAATTCTACGTTCCATTTCCTGGATGCGGAGGACTGCGGGGGGCTTGGGATATTTTCTGATGCGGCCGGGCGGGGCACACTAATTGGGTCGAGTCCGGGAATTGAGACTAATCTGGCGTCTAAGACTCTACAGGAGATATCCAAGTTTCATGCGCCCCTGCTTGACTTCGCACATCAGCATCAGGACCAAGGCATCGTCGGTGAAGATATACGCATCGTAGAGTACCTACATCCACATGCATGTAACGAGCGCACCGCAGGCCCAGAATCACATCCTCTGACTATCTGAGCCTTTTCTTTGGGGTCTTCTGCTGGACAGAATCCCCCACAAGCGATCCTCGGCCCCAGACTTCGTCTCCCGTCTCTCTGATCATAACCTTGTTTTGCCTCAATCTCCATGACTTATACATCTATTGCAGTCGTTTTTAGACATACCCATATCACTTCAGAATGCTCCTCATTCTAAGATGTGCTATACTGTTACGTCATTGGAAGAATGCCCAAACAAGCATTGATTTATCCAAATAGATGCAAACCGGAGGCACTATCGAAGCAGACTCCTAGTCGCGCGGGTGGTTAACTCTGCAGTCTTGTGAACGTAGTCAATAGTAGAACTGACAATTCCGGCGGAAATTAAAGATAAAATCCGAAAAAAGATTTATCCTGATCAACGTCGCTGACCGAAACTAATCCTATCGGAATGCTCCCCAATGTCCCACAACGGTGCATAGGTCTCCGATAGGTTAGGCTTACAAGTGTTGCGCGGGTGGTCTGCCCTAAGTTTCGGTCTTTCGGCGACATTGATCGGATTTTATCTTTAATTTCCGCCCGAATTACCACTAATCTCCGTTCTAGTATTGACGAGACTGCAGAGTACCACCCGCACGACTGGGTAGGAGTCTGCCATCGAATAGGTTCTGCCAGTGCTAAGGATTAAAAAATTCCTTTTGCCTGATAATAAAACTATGCTTCAGGACTGAATGCGATGATCCCCTGAGAGGTGATCGGGCGCCTAAGATATCCAAACTGATATACGGTAAGAAGGGATACTGCCACAGGTTTCCAATTACGACAGAATGAACTAGGTTCTGGCATAACATCACCTGTACCTACCAGAAAACCGGACTAACTAGACGGGAGCCCGGCGGGCCGGGGTCGGGCTAGTTAGCCCCAGATCTTTCAATCCCACAACCCGTCAACCACCCGTGGGTGTTACAAATCCAGTCAAATTGTCCAATATAAAGACCGCGAAGCGCGGAACGGAAAAATAGCCCTTAAGGCCGTCCGTTAATTTCCTTATATAGTGGGCACACGGACTTATGCTTGAGCTCATCACCTTGGTCGTTCTCGAAGAGAGAACAACCCAAGGTGTTTCCCACGCACTCGCGACAGCCTCTGCTATGGCCTGAAAACCGTCTATTCTGTCTTTAAGTTGCATTTCCTGATTAGGAAATCACGTGTTCAGTGCCCTTCTACTTCGCACTCCCTAGTCCACCGCGGGCCCCCAAATTTTCAGGAGGGTATGCTAACCAGGTTGCTACCAATATTCTAACTTATATACATTTAGGTACAGTATGTAAATACAGTCTATTTTACGAAAATTAAACTTTAAAAAAAAAAAAAACACGCGACCAGTGCCTACAGGCACTGGCCACAAGGGGTAAACGTCTGGAGGGGTAAAGGACACCCGGGAGCCCATGGCACACCAATTTTGGTGTGCAGGGGCTCCAGGGTTGCCGCGTATTCGTCTTTTCGTCCTGGTACTTGATTCTTGGGTACCGGACATAGAGTCCAGTGGCTGGGGGACCTAGTCTCTCTTCTGATCGTCATTTTTCTTCTTTTTCACAGGGTTTGTTGTCAGTGGGGGCCGCCGGAACCCCGTCAACCTTGCACAATGTACAAGTCATGCAAATAACACCGGCCTTAGGCCGGCGCTATTCCCACCACTTCGTATATCATGGGGGGGGTTGAACACGGGGTAGAGAGGTGGGGGCAAGATCTTGGGCCCAGACGTCGCCACATGAGGGACCTGTAGATTGGAAGAGGTATTGGTTAGTAAAAAATCGAAAGTGGGGCAAAAAGAGTGGCTTTGGCCACTCTTTTTGCCTAAATGTAAATAATAAAAGGAGGGGGCTTACCTAGTCACCACACTCCAGGTCTCCTGGGGTGTGGTGATGTGTCCTGGGCTCGTCGGCTGTTCCGTTCGTTCGTTCGTTCAAACCGGCAACTTCCGATACAACGCAACGCCGGCAATTGCCCGGATTGAAAAGCTGCTGAAGCAGCCACTAAAGGAAACAACACACTGTAGTAGGATAGTAGGATAGGTATAACTATGTACATATAATACAAGGTCATGTCTTATATTATTATAATCTATCAAGAGAATCTTCCCTGTAGTTTTAAAATTTGTCAATCCCATACCCCCCTTTAAGGGTGTCACACCATATCTGACAGTTGGGAGGCCAGGTTCTTCACTGTTTAGTCATCTATGTATGTAATGGACTCCATTTCCTTCCATTCCTGGGCTTTATATGCCCTAGGGCTGGGCAAAAGTCAGAATTTCCTTATTTGGGTATGTGTGTTTCCTACCTTGTGGGCTTGGATCCCAATATTGAAGGGTAATGTCCAGGATTTATAGTCTACTGTGATATGCCTATGTAACCGGGACATTTCCGGAAATATATCCTGAATTATGATTTTCAGAGTAACGGCACTTCTGTAGGTGGACCACTTACACAAGTGCCGTTACTCTGAAAATCATAATTCAGGATATATTTCCGGAAATGTCCCGGTTACATAGGCATATCACAGTAGACTATAAATCCTGGACATTACCCTTCAATATTGGGATCCAAGCCCACAAGGTAGGAAACACACATACCCAAATAAGGAAATTCTGACTTTTGCCCAGCCCTAGGGCATATAAAGCCCAGGAATGGAAGGAAATGGAGTCCATTACATACATAGATGACTAAACAGTGAAGAACCTGGCTCCCAACTGTCAGATATGGTGTGACACCCTTAAAGGGGGGTATGGGATTGACAAATTTTAAAACTACAGGGAAGATTCTCTTGATAGATTATAATAATATAAGACATGACCTTGTATTATATGTACATAGTTATACCTATCCTACTATCCTACTACAGTGTGTTGTTTCCTTTAGTGGCTGCTTCAGCAGCTTTTCAATCCGGGCAATTGCCGGCGTTGCGTTGTATCGGAAGTTGCCGGTTTGAACGAACGAACGACGGAACAGCCGACGAGCCCAGGACACATCACCACACCCCAGGAGACCTGGAGTGTGGTGACTAGGTAAGCCCCTCCTTTTATTATTTACATTTAGGCAAAAAGAGTGGCCAAAGCCACTCTTTTTGCCCCACTTTCGATTTTTTACTAACCAATACCTCTTCCAATCTACAGGTCCCTCATGTGGCGACGTCTGGGCCCAAGATCTTGCCCCCCACCTCTCTACCCCGTGTTCAACCCCCCCCCATGATATACGAGTGGTGGGAATAGCGCCGGCCTAAGGGCCGGTGTTATTTGCATGACTTGTACATTGTGCAAGGTTGACGGGGTTCCGGCGGCCCCCACTGACAACAAACCCTGTGAAAAGAAGAAAAATGACGATCAGAAGAGAGACTAGGTCCCCCAGCCACTGGACTCTATGTCCGGTACCCAAGAATCAAGTACCAGGACGAAAAGACGAATACCGCGGCAACCCTGGAGCCCCTGCACACCAAAATTGGTGTGCATGGGCTCCCGGGTGTCCTTTACCCCTCCAGACGTTTACCCCTTGTGGCCAGTGCCTGTAGGCACTGGTCGCGTGTTTTTTTTTTTTTAAAAGTTTAATTTTCGTAAAATAGACTGTATTTACATACTGTACCTAAATGATATAAGTTAGAATATTGGTACAACCTGGTTAGCATACCTCCTGAAAATTTGGGGGCCCGCGGTGGACTAGGGAGTGCGAAGTAGAAGGGCACTGAACACGTGATTTCCTAATCAGGAAATGCAACTTAAAGACAGAATAGACGGTTTTCAGGCCATAGCAGAGGCTGTCGCGAGTGCGTGGGAAACACCTTGGGTTGTTCTCTCTTCGAGAACGACCAAGGTGATGAGCTCAAGCATAAGTTGTGCATAAGTCCGTGTGCCACTATATAAGGAAATTAACGGACGGCCTTAAGGGCTATTTTTCCGTTCCGCGCTTCGCGCGGTCTTTATATTGGACAATTTGACTGGATTTGTAACACCCACGGGTGGTTGACGGGTTGTGGGATTGAAAGATCTGGGGCTAACTAGCCCGACCCGGCCGCGGGCTCCGTCTAGTTAGTCCGGTTTTCCGGTAGGTACAGGTGCATAACATGGGGACCTCGAGCCCATTGTTTTGTGTTTGCGCTATAGAGCGTTCGGATCACGAGCAAACCGGCATTTCCAAATTATCGCCATGAAGGGTCGCATACACCTGGACGATCTAGCCCACAGGTCCCTCCCCCCAGCTTTTCCGGTGCTGTGCGTCGAGGGGCATCCCTGAGACCCTGTCGCAGTGATTGCGGACATAGGTGCGCAAATCTCCGAGCTCAGTTCTGTGAGGAACTCATGGAAAAGCCAGTGAACCCAACATGTCAATTCCCTGCTACTTCCATGCATCTGCTTTTATTACCAAGGGCTAGGCAGTTTCTTTCCCTTGTCACCTGCAGAATGCTACACATGGGCGGTGTGAATTTCCACTGGGCGTTGTACCCTGTGATCGTACCCTACAATCCAGTGCCCTTGTATGCTATCTGCTTCCATTATTCGTCTGGATGGGCTCTTGTTGGCTCCATACATCTGTGCTTTGATGCTTCGTGCATCAAAGGCAATCCTCTTGTCTTTCTAATTCCCTGGAACTTCGGCTGGCCAATTCGCATGCGCCTCTAGCATCTGGCGGGGCAATTGGGTTACTAAATTTTCGCACCCCTGGCGCATGATAATAATTCTGAAATGGAAGGGCGTCGTCGGAAATTCGACCAGGGTGATTGCCGGGCATTGGGCGAGATTCCTCTGCTTCAGTGTCCTTGTCCCTTCTGATAGCATCATTTCGGAATCTCTTTGGACATCCATCCCCCTCAGATGTGTGTCATCAGATCCTAATCCACGGAGAAAGCGCCTTGTCATACAATCGATATCTAGAGTCTGTGGTTTCTTACAGCTCCCTTCGTCTAAATGGACGTTGGTTCTTTCCCTGTGAATTCTTCAAGCGTCCCACCCTCGTACCTGTGGCACATTTAGTGGGACCCGTGATGCCCATTGCAAGGGGAACCACACACAATCCACTGTCCGATGTCTGTGCAACAGATGCCCCCCGAAAGAAAATGCGGGAGCGGTGGCAATCCTCTTTACAATCCCGATCCATCCAAAATCGAAGCTCCTCGTGCCCAACTTGCGATTCTAAATTCTGCTCGAACTGCCCTTCCCTCCCTGTTTTCGAGTGATCTTTTCATTGGTCGTGGAAATGTTCATTCTCTAGCAAGTTTGTCCTCACCGATGCACATGACCCGGATCTTGCAGATCTCCTCTGGTGGGTGTTCTTGTTAAATTGTACGCCACCCGATATTGGTGTGAGCCCTCTGATTTCCCGACATGCTCTTCCAGGTACAATCACGAGCATCGAAAATGGTGGCAACCGCGGCGAAGAAGCTAAGATACGTACTAAGCGGTGCCGTGAAGATCCAAATGTCATTACTTCCCACCGTTACCTGCTAAATTGGGTACGCTCGTTCACTTTTGCTCTTTGGACACGGGACTATTAACGCCATTAGGAATTACTGTTTGTCGAGAAAGAGATTAGGCCTATTGAATGATGGGCGGTATGGCATAGGACCTCCTGGATCCGCCGAATTTGAGAATCGAATCTGCTTAGAGAATGCTCGCTGGCTGAAGAACCCCCTCTTGGTCAAGCTTCAGTTCCCGCTGATCGTTCGGATTTTATGGAATGCCTAAGCGAGGCCCTCTTGGACACTATGGATAGCCGGTACGGCATTGAATATGAAAGCCCATCGAGCCTTCCGAAAGGCCGTAGACGGTATCACACCTGGCGATCGGTTGATTCACAATATCCTTGTTCATGGACGGTGAATTGCGCAAACACTTGCGTGACACTGCTCTATTTATGCCATTCGAAATTTGGGACTTTTCTGTGCGTCTAGGCCACATGGTTTCACCCAAGTCCTCTATTTGGCTGTAGTGTGGGAGTGGGCAGAGGCATGCATTGCTTTCTTTCAGTTATCATGAATGCATCTTACTCATATAGATTGTAGCGCGATGTCTAGATCATCCTCCTTTCGACGTTTGAGAGGACTTGATCATGAAGTCGACTTATGGTCTGCACCCCGACGAAGGTTGCTGTTGCCACTGAACGCAAACTCGACTCTCAACTCGCTACCATAATGCGTGCACTCCCTCTCCGCAATTTTCCTTAATGGTACCCTGGTTTCTAGTATGTCGATTTGATTTGTAGACCCCGAGACCCAAACTGACCCCGCTCGTATTTGGACTGTCCAACGACCGGGCCGATCGAACCGATTATCCTCCGATTTTTCTTCAGGTGGAGGGGCAATGTGACCTTGAGCCTCAATTGGCACTCCGCGGAAGATTCCCGCACCAAATCTGAGGCTTTCTGTAAGCTCATACGTCAGCATAAAAACAGTCGTGCCCATTATCATTCAACGGCTGATTTGCCCCGACAGCCCTTTTCTCGCAGACTTCGTCAACTGAACCTCTGATAGCCGCCTCTCCTATCAAAGAGGAATACGACACCCTCCTGTTTCCAAAAAGATGGCTCCATGATTACCAGTGCTTTTCATGAATATTCATCTCCGGGTTATGCGGATGAAAGACCACCGACGATGAATATGTGCACGGGAGGGCCCCGAAGAGCCGCGCACGAATGCTCAAAAGGTGGTTAAACTCAGAGCTGCCGCAGCGATGGCAATGGCATCTCGACAACTTCGTGAATTGGCGTAAGATTGATCGAACCTCTCCCCGACGACGAAGGCGATCGCGCGATCAAGATCATGGCGGGAGTGCGCATATACTGTACTGCCAAGGCAGACGTGCCCCGAACCGATCGGGTAGTATCTCTGTCGATGCCGTGCCTTCTCTAGTGACCTTTGAGCGATATGCAGAATATTTGCATTAGTTGTCGACGTGCACAGACATTCGTGGATTCAGTCATCGATTCAATTAAAATCCCTCATGATCGACTCGGATTGGCAAGAAGCTCTGCTTAAGAGGTATGCCAGCCGTATTTGGCCCAACCGAAAGACACAACGAGCGAAAGGGGCCCGCTGACAGCCAATTTGGGGTGCTTGGACGAAATGCTGCAAGAATCACCCACACTTGCTTTACAGGAAAAGACAGAAGAATTTTTATCTCCATTTGTGGTACGTATCGATAGAGGTGACAAGCGATAGCTTCCAGCTCATTTCTGAACCAAGGTACTCCGTTGTACAACGTACCGTACAATGATATATCTATGCTATATTCAGTGCCTTAGTGTACTGCCCCAGGGTGGTGGTGCACAGCCAAGTTCAGCGGGACTGGTACATGTTATCGGCGCACAGACGTTGGGGACTCATATGACTAGACTTCGAAACTCGAGATAGTAGGAAGAGAAGAGCGGAGTGCGGTATTTCGAAGAATCTTACGGTGTACTACTAGTCTGGGGAATTTCGATCGATCTCCCTCGTCGGTGTTGTCTCATTCCCCTAATCGGAATATCGAAGCCAGGTTTATCTGCACACTGACGGACGGCTCTACAAAATTACTGCTTCTCCCGCCCGGGATTATTCAGGTCTCTGATTCACTGAAGCTTTGTCCTGCTGGTGCTGCGCCGGGGCGCATGTGGCCGAATGTGTCATTGGACGTCAACTGAGCTTACTCGCTTTCGTCATCGACGCTCTTTTCTGCGAGGTCTATAATCTTGCCACAGGTCTCTGGATTTTGGGGGGCCTTGCCAGTGCATAATCCTGCGCCATTTTATTACGAGACCAGGAAAAGGTGGTTCTCCTGCGAAGGAAATTGTATGCTTCCTGATGATGACCCAGGACAACACGTGGTGACCATGCCGCGATGAATGGGCCCCGAGCTCCGCCTTGCCTTTGATTTCGACTCGCCCCGGAACTTGATAGCACACATCCCCACGTCCACATTCGGACTGCCATTTTCGCTGTATGTATTCCCGAACTCCGATTGCCTAATTTCTGATTATGGTCAGTGGCTTGGCTCCCTTAATATGCAGGGAAGGACAGCTTATCTTCTGCGCGACGACCATTACTCTGTGCCCGTCATTTTCCAGCCTTCGCCCACAATGCACCTGTGGCGTAGGGAGCCGAATGATTCCAGCGCGAGCTCCACAGCGTGCCAGGTATACCTTGGTTCATTAGCACCAATAGTGTCTCATTAAAGGGACTACCAGATCTAGTCTCCCGGGCCGAAGGGAGGGAGTTGAATTTGGCGTAAGTATCTGCATTCGTCAAACTCTGGCAGTCCTGTGGTTTGTGATTGCATAATTTCATTTCGGCGCGTCTTCGATCCATTCGACTATCCATGTTTAGCTGTGGTTCACCCTTTTCATCACTGAAAGATATTACTGCTTGTGTACAGCCTCTTGATATTGCAAACTTCAATATCGAAGCCAGGCTGGCAGCCGGTCGAATGACAGCAACCCTACTCATTTCGATTAAGAGACGAATATACATGCCGAAACGCAATTATACCTGCCGTTTATGACAAGATACAACGTAGTCGAGACTGGACCAAAGGACTTGTTCGCTGCCCTCGATATATCAAGATTCTTGGAGGAAGCGGTTTCTGACAGATGTCATCTACAAAATTCTGTGGGCGAGTTCAAATGTGAACTGTTAAGCAGGGTGGGAGCCTTGTGACCTCGATTTACGAAATTCTCTGCGGTGAAGGAAATAGGCACCTTTCGGACGGACGTCTGTACCCTTCTAGACCCACCCGCTATTGCAGAATGCGGAGTCGAGTTGAGATGGCTCTTTCTTGGTACACCTCGCCTCGTCTGTGGCCTCAGGGTCATTGCATCATTTCCGGTTTGATTGATTAAACGTGCGGTTGGAGATCGAATAGAAACAATACACGTTGCTAGAATTCTTGGTGTATGTATGGTTCTTGGTTCTTGGAAATCTGTTGTGGCGACTTCCGGTTGCCTAAATTCTTCACACCCCTGGACGGTTCGGGACCACGGGCTGCTGAGAAGGCGTAGCCCTTTGAAGAGTATTCTCACCACGCCTAAGTGTGGCTGCATATAGTCAGGGAGATCAATCACATGAATGCGGCCACGAAGCTTTTTCTAGCGCCAAAGCTTACGGTCAGCCGAGTGGGATCTAGGCTCCAACAGCTGTGCTTGAATACATTGTCTCTACAAAAGCAATAGCAATATATATATGTGAGCATAAGCTATGCGCTCCACACCATTGCTTTTTGTGGATGTCAACTTGGATGATTCGAACCGCGCGTCTAAGGACGGAGAGCTGTGGGACTTTTGTAATCTTGAATTATGCTGTACAGAATCCACCTATTTGATTATGGATGACGATGTTACTAACAAAGAGTCATCCGATGAGGCCGATGTAGTGACCCGTACCGACAATGTAGGACTAGTAGCAATTGGTCGTTTACTGTAGTCGGTCGGTTGGCCACGATATTCTGAACTCCAAGTCGAGTCTAGCCCAGGTTGCCGTGAATTTATTGGATTTGTTATCTACAGTGTTGGGTGCGATAAGGGCGCGAGAAGGCGGGTCGTCAAGAGAGAGTGCTTTGATGCAGGGTATGACAGGTCCGCCATATCGCCGCGGAATCAAGATTACGAACATCACATCTGGCCTTGATGTCTTTTGCAGCTCTGAGGAATCCCAGAGGCAAGCGCACGCTGAGAATAGGTGAGTTTTTCTATTGAGGATAGGGACCGCGCTTTCAAGGCAGTGCAGGGCGATGACAACGAAACTTGGGGTGATTGCTGGCAGAGCGGGGGTCGTCGAACGAGGAGGCCATCCGTTGCTTGCCACCCCTGGGTTGCGATACGATCGTACACTTCGCTCGGCCCTGTCTTTTTCGAAGTGGGGTTGCATGGGAGAAACTTGGGAGTGCGGGCGTGGTCCCCTGTTTCCTGTTTCGACGGTGCTCTTTCAGGAACCATGTACTGCAGCTCTCCGATCACAGGCCCTCTCTATGGGCCACGTTGCGATAGTTTAGAGGCCTTTTCCCCGATATCTGGCGGCACTGGTCCCTAAATTTGGAGATATCCGACCACACTTGGTGATCTCCACCACGCCTCGAGGCATTGCTTCCTATTCCCTTTCTAGGCTGCAGATGCAACGGGTGATCGTACCGAAACTCTCACCTAAGCTCTCATCTTTTCATGTAAAGCCCTGAATCTTCACAGTTAATACGGCTCTGAGCTCACGACAAGCTTGCCGTCCTTTGCCAGCAAACTCAACCCCAAAATGGCACCAACGACGCCTTTTCCCTTCGTCTTCGTTGGCGACGGTATTGCCGACGAAGATGCTGCGGAATGGTTACGACAAGTCCGCTTATACGGCCTTGGGCATACGGAAGACGACAAAATAAGAGTCTTCGAACTATGCATCGCTCCAGGAAGTCCTGCTTGGGACTGGTACGACCGCCTCGACCCGCGCGCCAGAAACTCTTTCAAAGCCATTATTCACGAGTTTAAAAAGGAGTACGCGGCTTTCTTTCTGCCCTTCCTTCCGTTACCAGCTTGGCTCCCTCTCGAGCGGTTGGAACAATGCGTGATAAGGGAAGAGGAACTCGGAAGGGACGTAGTGGAGGAGCGGACTGGCCTCATTTTGCCCTCTCATATCGCTTACGCACGTCGTATTAGACGCCTGTCGGCTGCGGTCTACGACCAACCAGCAGCACCCCTCATCGCCGAGGCTCGCCGCCGCTTACCACCTGCTCTCCGCGCGTGCGTATCTAAGCAGGTCAAGACCTGGGATGGCTACGTTGACGCGATCCTAGATGTCAGCACGTCAGAAATCCACAAAGCCCAACAGGGCCTTGACCCCGACCGTACGTGGGCAGCGCCAAACGGCGTGCGACACTCCCCCACACAGCTTGCAAATATGGCCTCGTATTCTCAACCTAATCCCGGAAATTATGGACGACAATCTCCCACGAACGACCAACCCCCGGCTCCACACGTTATCTTCCACTCGCAGAATGATCCAACAAATGGAAACCCCAGCAATGTCCCAGTCTACGTCACCTCGCCCACCGAAAATGCTTTCCCTCGTTCCACAACTCATTCGCCCTTGCGCGCTAACGGTTATCCGTCTAGTCGTGGGGCGGCATACGCAGGCACGGCACCCTATTCCCGTGAAACCCCATCCGCCCCACCGTCTATGCATCCAACGGCACGCTCATGGCTTCAGACAAACAATCAACGATCCCCAACCGGCGCTAACGGAGTCAGCAGCGGGAATGGTTGGTGAATGGCTTTTCCGGTGCAGCGGCTGCACCAAGTTTTTTTGTTTTCTTAATGGTCGTTTGAGAGGGGTGCCGAAGGACAGCCGAGAGGGCTTCTTCATGTGATTGTATGGTGGGGCGTGGGGCTTGATTAAGCCATGAAATGACTGATGTTGATGGACTCTTTCCAAAATTATGAACACGGGCCGGGCAGGCAAAGACAGAGCATGAATAGATACATCTGATGACCCAGTATGTAAAATAGAAGCGCAACAACGTCCATGTTCAATTACGCACCTCAAAAGACTCAATTAGGCAGCTGCGGCAACCTTGCCCTTTGAGCGAGATCTGGCGTGCAAGGGCTCGATTTGACCATCCTCATCCAGTCCTAGTAATGCACGTTCCTCCTGTTCCAGTGCGAATTCTCGTTCGATAGCGTGCATGTGGCTCTCCAGACTACCAAACGAGCCCACGTCTCCAGCCAAGACATCCTCATCAGGAATAGACTCCAGTCGTTTGAGCTCCCGTCTCAAGTATGCAGTGAACACGAACAGATGAAAAGGAAGGTCCGCAAGCTCACGCTCGCTAAGAGGAAGATGGCTCGTATCCACAGAGCTGGCGTCGGCGCCCCCTGCAGATTGATCTGATGATTGCACGGCTCTCGCACTTCCGTTCGAACCCGGTTTCCCGATGACTTCGCCCTTCCCGTCAAGACCTCGAGCGGCGAAGACGTTCCGCCATACTGCCCCACTGAGCTCGGCATCCGAGCCAATGAGGCCAAGATCGAGGGCGATGCCGGCACCAGCCCATTGGTCCCGCATCTCCCTCATGTAGCCTTTTACGACGCGTTCGGGCGCCTTGTTAGAGAGAGTGACGCGCATACGGTGCTCAACATCGATGAAAAAGTGGTTCACTAGCTCCTGTACGTATCTCCGGCCGTGTGTCTTTGGGAGAGCACGATATCGTGTGGTCAGCAACCATACGTGTAGATTTGTTATTTGAAACCAAGTTTGGTATGTGGGCGCAAGACTACATTCTATCCCGTGATAGTATCCTGGTAAGAGCGAGACATCTAGATGCGAAGCCCCCTGCGGGGATACTCACCTCCGTGAAGAAATCTGCTCTCATCGGTGTCTCTCTGAGCGCATTGAGCATAGGGAAGTCGTGTTTCACGGATAGCTGTGGATGTTTTGGAGTGATAGCCCATCAACCAGGCGATCGACCGGATGGCAGCAATATATGCTGGCGAATTCAGCAGCCTAGAGGGGGTTGATGGTCTCTCAGAGTTTTTCGTGTGAGTCGTATTGACAGCCTTTGGTGTGGGAGATGAGCGGGAAGGGCCTGCGTCATTGGAAGAGGATGGGTCTGGAGTGGAGGGTGATGGATTGGAGTAGACAAGGAAGCGTCGGCCAGCATGGACACTGAATTGGTGCTTGGCAGGACGCGCCACTGAACGTAGGATAGTGGTTGTTGCAAGCATGGATGATCTCAAAAGAAATGTTTTCTGCGAATACCCTTTTCCGAGCGATATCAGAAACAGTGACGCGCACAGATGCGGCCTTAGGAGACACGACAGCCTCTGGGTTGGGAGACTGCACACACCGTTGGTTGCAATTGTAGGTGTGCACCCGGCAGTTGCCGTAGTTCATTGACCTAGGCGCCTTCTCTCCGTGTGTGGCAAAGGGACATGTTCGATTGATGTCCAGTATATGTCCCACTTGTGAAATCCCTCAACGAAAGTTTTATTGTACAGATTGTCTGCGCTCCCAGTAAGTAATTACCCTGACTACGCGTGACTGAACTGACCTAAAGCCTATCCTAGCCTTCGCCACTTTCGGAACGCCACCCAGACCGCCGAGAATGAACGTGAAGCGCAGGTTGAGAAAGCCAAACGCTCTCTGGCCGTGATTGATCAGAAGAGGGTCTTGCGCGCCAGTGCAGCACGACTCGAAGATTCCATATTGGAGGCACGGGATTGGACAAAAGGTCTAGGAAGAGCCTGCGATGATCGTAAGAGTTTGATCCTTCATTCTTTGATATTTATTCTCTTTGACGTCTACCACTTCAGTCCGAACTTGCATTATTCGAAAGCGAGAAAGTATTCGAAGACGTCGAGTTAACCTTGAAGCTGCGCTAGATATCGTGGAGAGACCAGGCACCACGCCAACAAAGACCCCTGGCCCACTCTCACATGCCGAGCAGATCCACACCTTGAAGACATCCCTTACCCAAGCACACGTTGCGCTCGCACGCTCTCGTCGCGTGCTTATACGTGAACTTGTACAGGTCTTCGATATCACCGAGGCGAGGCCTTCCCCAGTCGCCTCTAAATCCTCTTCTTATGTATCCCCATCCCCCGTTTCATTTGGTATGGGCTCTGTTCTCGGAACGTTTAGTCGGCGGTCACGAACAAGCTCCCCTATTACAAATCTTTCACATTCCTACCACCCATCATCGCGACCTTTTCCCAACAATGTGCTATCGTCACCCCCAACCCCTACGCAATCACCACCCCCATATGCGATATCCACCCTCTCACTACCTAGTAATCCTGCTGACCTAGAAAGCCTGCCACCTGAGCATGTCCAAGCAGTCGTCCAATTTCTCGTGCAATTCCTACAGCTTCTGTCGTTCTATTTGGGTGTCAAGCTTCCGTTCGAAATCATCTGGGACGGTGGAACGATCGAGGGCGTTGGCCGACCTTGGATACGAGCAGTGAAAGGGGATGATGATGGAGGTTGGGCAAAGTTCCCTGGTCCACAGCCGCTTTTCCCACCTCCAGCACCCTCTGCTACTCCATCTCCTTCGTCCTCCACAGCCATTGTAGACCCATTCCCTATTCCAGCTACTATCCCATCACCATCGGAATCTCTGTCATCTTCATCATCCCTGCCTGTATCATCACACCACCGGTTACTACCTTCGTTCACCACAGGCCTCGCGATGCTTAGCTATAACATAGCGTACCTCCTTTTTTCTCAACGTCTGCCTCCAATCCCACCCCTGACTCCGTCCACATCTCCGTATCCCTCGCCATCGCCATCTCCCGCTGCAACCACACCACCAACAATCCCACTCAAAATGCTTCCAGACCCACTTCGCTCCCTCATATTCTTGTGTTTCTCCCCGCTCGAATCAGTAGGGCTGTACTCCCACTCCGCGCTCCGCGCACCGTATCGACTCTATCCACCAACGGCGCCCCATACCGCGCGCGATCGGTCGCTCCCCAATGCAGCCCGGGAGCGAGAGCCATTTGGTCTGGACTTCATGGATTTTCTTGCAACTTTCCACACTGCCATGGGCACGAGTCCAACTGTGAAGGAAAGGACCAGAAACGGCAGGAGGCGACGGGGTGCGGAAGATGATTGGGATTTGGTGGAAGTGGACGAGGGGATCGAGGAAGAGGTGGTCCAATAAGGACATAGGACCTGGACATTTACTACTGTAATGGCGCCCCACTCCTTTCATGATCAATTCTTTCGAATACCAGAAGTTGTCAACAGCTGTATTGCCGCTATCGGCTAGGAATCCCTCGAACAATGACCTTCAAATATCTCTAGACCATTCCTAAGCACCCAACCAATCCTCCAGTGTGCCTCTGGTGGAGGGGATGCTCACGTAAGTGGGTTACGTAATGTAGCCTCCTATGCTGTGGCAGTGATGGTGGGGGGTCTGCTTTATGATACCTGGGGCTGTATGAGCATGAGTTCAAAAGTGTGGGCTTTCCAGTTAGCTGGCATCGAGTATTGCCCTGGTGAGTTAAATTTAGGGTGAAGTCACGTGCCACTTCACTTCACCATCAGCCTTTTGTTTGGAGTTCAGAACGCTATCAATGATACTATCAGTTCAGAATCACTCAGAGACGGTGTCGATGCATCCTCGACACCTCCATCGATCCTATAATACCCCCAGGAGGCCCTCAAATGGCTCCCCATCCAATCCACTGAACTCAGCCTTCGAGTTCAGTAAACACTTCATTGAAGAACGATGTCTTCCACCTCTTCCACCACTCCCGTGTCTTCTCAGACATCAAAAAAGTCCTCCCAAGTTATTATCGGCGTGACGATAGCGCTTGGTATGACGGTTTCCCTCCCTTTCCTCTCGCCGTCATCAATAGAACTAAATCATCACTTTCATCAGTCGTATGCGCGGTCCTCTTCACTGTCCTCTTCATCCTTTACATTATTCGACAATATCGTCGCCGAATGAGCCGATTGGCCAGAGGAGATGCGAGCATGGTGGATCTCGAAGCCGCAGAAACGCACTCCGACTACTCGTCCTTCGATGATGAGAAAATAGACATTCCGGCCACCCCATCCATCATCTCCATTCCTGACACCGTCTACGCTCCTCAATCCGGCCCCATCCCAATAACGCATGAGCAGCGGATGAAGGAAGTGGATGTCTTTTTCGGTGGTGCCCCATTGTGAGTATTGCATTGGCTCCCGCTCGTATCCCCGCTGTAACAGAGGCTGATCATCTCTCCTCATCACAGACAACGATCTCTGTGATCTCTATCTTATTATTCAACTAAACTATTCCAATTTATGTAATCGACCAAATGTTGTCTTGTACGGCTAAAGCATCCAATAATGTTGTCCTTGACAAATTATGATGTCGGAATGGTCTCCTTGAGGGGGGGTTTCCACACTGAGGATTTGCCTGGTGAAAGATACTATAGAATCCTGAAAGGAAAGGGGTGTGCACATTCTCATTGTTGCGCGACACCGACAGGGAGGCCGTGTGAGAGGGAGAAAGGGGTCTGTAGAGCTGATGCAGGGATACAAGTGTTGGGGAGCAGGATCCTCATAGTTTGTGGGATGCGATTGCGAAAATCGAGTTGGGTGCCATTCCCCGGACCCTTGTCTCCAAAGATTTACAAAATCCGTTACAGTAACTACCAGACCAGGGACACAGCATAACGGATAGGGGGGATTCCGAGAGGTGGTATCAATGTATGGGTAACCCCTTCATCCCTTGGCCATAGCAGAGAATATTGAATTTGTTACAATTGCGCAAGGCCCCTGGGCCCACTCGGGCCCGGTCTGCAGCGTTTGAGTCTGAATTTGCACACCTAGCTTTGGACGTAGAGTCGGAAGTTAGGGGGACCTCCGTAGAGGGGGAAAGCACAAGGGGGGGGAGAGACAGACTTTTATAGATGCACGGCAGTGAATGCCTCGCCTTACGGGTACAGTAGGAAAATATGGTGGAAAGGACCTTGTTAGTTGATGTCTCCAGCCTCAAAGCGAGAGTCTGCAGTACCCTATCCAGCGACCATGCATCTATATACAGATAAAAATATGCCACATGATTCAAATTCACAAAATCGGTCCTCGGCGCCAGGAACTTACTGCAATGGATTTCCAGCATTATTTTTGTGCGGTTCCAAAGACGCCGGGTTTCCCTGGCCAGACCCGTACCAATAGGAGGAGTCTAAGATTTTGTACTACGTTCCGGTGGGACTTGCATCTGACGAGTCCACTTGTTGACGACATTAGCCAGTCGACGATCTGAGAAACGCAAAACAGGATCATTGCCAGCATTCGCTTGTAAGTCCTCTCCGAGTGATGAAATCTCACCACGCATCCTCAAAACGATGTATCGCACGCCCCGCACCGGTACGACCATATCCCACCAATTAGAACAAGTGTGGGATTGATCGCAAACAAATTTCTTGGACCCAATGCCGAAGCAGAAGCATCCCAAATGGCCGGCGGAGGTCACGTGCCACTTCACTTGACCATCAGTCTTTTGTGTGAAGTTCAGAACGCTATCAATGATACTATCAGTTCAGAATCACTCAGAGACGGTGTCGATGCATCCTCGACACCTCCCTCGATCCCTTATAATACTCCCAGGTGGTACTCAGATGACCCCACATCCAATCCACTCAACTCACCTTTTGAGTTCAATAAAACATCATTGAAAAACGATGTCTTTCTCCCCTTCCACCACCCCCGTGTCTCCTCAGACGCCAAGGAAATCCTCCCAAGCTATTATCGGCGTGACGATTGCACTTGGTATGTCAATTTCCCCTCTTTCCTCTCGCCGTTGCCAATAGAACTTAATCATCGCATTTCATCAGTCGTATGCGGGATCCTCTTCACTGCCCTCTTCATCCTTTACATCATTCGACAATATCGTCGCCGAATGAGCCGATTAGCCGGAGGAGATGCGAGCATGGTGGACCTAGGAAGCTGCAGAAACGCGCTCCGACTACTCGTCCTTCGATGATGAGAAAAAAGGCATTCCGGCCACCCCATCCATTATCTCCATTCCTGACACCGTCTACGTTCCTCATTCCGGCCCCATCCCAATAACGCATGAGCAGCGGATGAAGGAAGTGGATGTCTTTTTCGGTGGTGCCCCATTGTGAGTATCCCATTTGCTCTCACTCGTATCCCCGCTGTAACAGAGGCTGATCATCTCTCCTCACCACAGACAACGATCCTTGTGATCTCTAGCTTATTGTCTAACTAAACTATTCGAATTTATGTAATCGACCTAATTGTACTGCAACAATCCAATAACGCTGTCCCTGACGAAGTATTTGGTTGCAACGGTCTCATTGAAGACAGTGCTTCAAGTAGCGTCCGCCTGAGCGGGCAAGATCAAGACCTATGAGCGAGAGTCTATGTTCTTAATCATGCGCCAACGGGCCGATAAAGGAGAAACATAACGACGTCACACAAAGTCCTCCTGATGTGCTTGGACAAATATTTAGCCTCCAACATCACCCAGAACATCAGCAGTGAACATAGGAGTCTCCGGGGACAATCTCGGGGAGGTATTTCTTCCCGTGACAACTGGATTGGTCCAGCACCGCCGAGGAACGTCGTGAGTATGAGCTGAGACCAAATCCGAAAGCTTTGGGGAAACAGCAGGGCTTTTCGTTCCAAGACGTCTTCCCTGGCACTAAGTACCCTAACGAGGCCAATAAAAGTTAATTCACAATCCGCCTCCGAATCCCAGAGTGAAAACCTGGCTTTTGTCGAGCTTAATACCACCCTTAATCGCTTTTCGTACGCTTCCACCACGGTCTGCGGGCCTACGCCCCCTCGATGGATACCCGCGGCCCGCAGTCCTCCATCAACCCATTCCATGCTGCTGTCTGCATAGCGACAAATTGCGAAGGTTCAATTTTCTCAGAGCGCGTCGTGGTCCATGCGGTCGGATGTGGACTACTAGAAATGTGATCATTGGCCGGAGGCTTCCTTATATTCCTTTCGTGTTTGGTGACCTCAGGTCCACAAAGGCAATACGCAGACGAATAGTGAAGATTACTGGGATTCTACAGTCTCTACCGACGGTCAAAAGGCTCAAAGCCCTACTTTCAAGCTGAGGCACCTAAGATCAGTGTATGATCAGTATGAAGATATGGGGCCGTTACGGCTTCAAATTTTCAAGTTGCACACTAGGAGAGAAGGTCAACATGGGGAGATCAGGCCGATGGACTCTTACGTCATGCGGCCACTGCCGGCAACCACATGCTCCGCACTCGATGGCTCTGCTTGTCACGCCGGGCTTGTATTTGCGTCGCTCATGGGCCATCACAACTTCACGGAGTTGCAGTATCTCAATTTCACACCCAAATCCCTCCCCAGAACGGCGATGGCCAGAAATTGGGCCTGCTGGCGATGCGCGAGCAGGGCAACTGGCGACCAAATGAGCCTCGCCAACGTGATCGAAGAGGACCGCATACCATCTGCTGCATCAGACCACAGGGAGATACGACTTCCTTCGACCTATTTAGGCATATAATAAAGCAGCAACCGCACTGGGCTGCAATATCCCAGAGTAAACTATCCTTTTTTTGCTCTTGATAGTCCAGGATACCAACATCCGGAAATACATTATAGAACATCTCTCAGGAATGAAATCAGACCTTTACTATGCGAGATTTTTGTCGAGGGACGACCTACTGGAAGCGCATGCTAGAATAGTCGCCGAGTATCCATCTCTCGGTGCATTCGTGCGGGCCACCCTCGCCATCTACAACAACAGTCTCCGTGTCGTGCCAATCTCACGCACGGGATACCTGTTTACAGAAGACACGTCCAGAACTATGCTTAGACATGACCAGTTACAACGACTCAAGCGTAACTGGGTGCGCGTTTGTGGGCCCTTGGAGTCGCTTCCAGGATTTTATTCTGAAGTGCCAGGTACGCAAGTCGAGAAAAGACATATCCCCTGTCACCCTTTACAACTCCTCATTTTCCAAAACCTTGTTATTTTTTGGGCAGAAAAATACGGATGGCGATTGAAGTTCAAAGACGTTGCTTCAGCATCCAAAGCCATGTTCCGTCTCGATGGACGCGAATCCGGCATTTTGCCTTGGTATGCCGTCGATTATGCATTGGACCCGGGAATGTTCAAGGGCGAGTTGCCCCCGACTACCTCTATCTACATCCTCGGGAGAACGGGTCTTCGCCTGGACCGCGTGGCAGCCCCGTTGAAGGCTCTCATATCTCCACTTCCTGGGTTCGAACACATTCAAATATGTATGCCTAATTTGTTTTCTTCGTTCTGACACGATTTCCGCCTGGTGAGGGTTTTAAATTGACGCTCGAACACTTCGATCCAAAAATCTAGCTCCAAGTCCCTTCGATCCAAGACGGTTCGATGCATATGTCAAATTCGAATCCATTGCAAACGCTTCCACCGCAGTATCATTGCTGACCTCAACACCACCACAACTCGCACCGCCAGAGGGCATCTTCTTTACTGAAGTTCGCTTTCGTAATGATGTGCAGTGGGAAGACGGAAAGATCGTATGGAAACGGCACCAGCACTGAAGGGCCCCCCCACATAGTCCCGTTCATTAGAACTTGCTCTGGACCCAAGTTCACCATGTCCCGGCAGGCACGCGCATCCAGCTATGGCAGTCCAGCGATTACCCTTGTGCTGGTGCGAGGGGCACTCGCCACCGACAATTATACAAGCGGTACCTATTACACCACAACTATACAGTAGCCTATTAATCATGACCTCCAAAAGGGCACCTCCATTTTTTTGGTCAAGTCAAAGCCCACTAAAATATCTAGATCATAGCTTTCTACATAAATCTTTTCCTCTTGCAACCTGTGCTTGACAAAGCGCGACCTCAGTCGGAACAGCGATAAGTGATGCCATAAGAATACCCAGGCTATCAGCGAACCCGATACTGCCAATCTGGAATTCCCTTTCTTGAGCGCGTCTCTCTACTTCTTCTGGTGGGCCGTGCATAGCCTTCTCGCGTCCTTCTTCGCCGACTCGATAGAATGCATTCACGCTGTTTCGCGGAAGACGACACCCAGTTTCAACCGAATCCATCTGGTAAAAAAAAAGCGACGTACTATGCCAGACCTCCGCAAATACCTTCTGCAGCGATCAATAAAGCAACCCATGGAATACTTTGATTTGAAGATTTGGGCAGGAGCCCAAATGCCGACTCGAGTACTAGTGATGTCAAAATGAACCCCTGAAGTATGGCTGGGAGCGGAAGGAGTCGTCGAGGAAGCGCAGGTATGCCGAGGGAGATGGATGATCGTGAGAAGAAGACAAATGTTTGGTAAATGAGCTTGGAAAATTCACAGGCGATAATCAGCATGATGTATCCAGGCCATTCTGTCGGACTGGAGAAGACCACCAACCTGCCAAAGGGGGTAGTAATCTCTCAATGACTTTATGACGGAATGTAAAAACGGGTGCTGAGTTGCATTCGGCACCGGGTAGACGAGGGTAGGCGCAATGCCCTAGTGCGGATAAGTGTTCAATCTAAGACCGTTCAACAATTTCAAAGCGATAGCATCTTGCCTGATTAATCGTATATTCAAACTGGAAACAACCGAATCAGATATGAGAACGGAGCGGAGAATCAACATGTACGAACGGTGTAGACCGAGACTGAGAGATGACAAAAACGTGAGCGAAACATCATCAAGACACCGGAATTCAGAGAAAGTTCATTATTACACAACGGCAGCATGTATTTCACTAATAACGGCTTGACGAGTTTCCACTTATCTGCCGGTGTGAGAGCGACGGCCTTGCGATTCAACGGCGCAACGATAGCAGAAGGTGCATCGATGTCAGTCGATGGCAAAGACATGTATTGCGCGGTAGACGGTTCAGACCCATCTAGGTCAGTGAAAGCAGAGATGGCCGGCAGGAGGGACGTGTATGTCAGGGGGATGATTAGGGGTAATATCTAACCAAACAAACCAGCTCAGAGGATCCATCCATAGTCAGGATCTGCGAATAGACTTACTGAAGATATACCAACGCCTTCTCTTACGCCGAGACTGCGAAGATACCACCATAGAGCAGCGCCTAAGAGTCCAGCCGCACCCGTTCCTGACGCAAAGTACCCTATAGCCTCTCCTGCCACATTACCCGGATACGTTGTGGAGAGTTGCAGAAAGGTCAGTTCGCCAAGTCCCGATGAAAAAGAGGCAAGTGCTATCCCTAGGAGGCGCATGTTGAGGACATCGAAAGCCGCGACTACCTATATCGACAGGAATAAAACTGGCACCGAACTAGAAAAAGTCACTGACGAACCAGCATCCCCAATACGCTCAATATACAACATCCTACGAGGCGTCGGACGTATCGTATTCGGCCGCGAAGAAGATACGGCCAGCCAACTTTGGCAAATAAAGATGGCGTAATATTGCAGAATGCAATGATACCCTAATGGTGGCGTTTGGCAACTCGAATCGAAGTAATTTCATTTGTGAGGACAACAGGTACCTTTGGTGTCCCCTGGGGCACGAGGTCGAGAGCAGCGGAAAGAATGATAACATATAGCACTTTGTGGAGTATCCATGAGAAATTGAAGTCGTGGAAAAAAAGCCCAAGACGATCACCATTGTTTATCGTTCCGAATAGAAAGAAAGACAACCGCAGCTGCCAGAGAGAAGAGAGGGGGGATGATGTCTTCGCGGCTTCGAGTGCCCCCTCTTCCTCGTCAGAAAGGGGAGGCTGAGCGTCGAGCCCCGCATCATGTCCTGGTCTACTTAATAAGTCACTCATTCCTTCGGACAGTTCCAGATGTTCAACCTGAGAGCGGGATGGCAATGGCAAACTCGGCATGCGTTTGGCACGCTTTGCCCCTACCCAGACACGTGAGCGGGTTTAGCCGGGGTTCCAGCTTCAGACTTGTCTATAATTATATAGGACAGGAGAAGAAAGCAACTCGAATACAGGAATCGGCAAGATGCTTTGTATGGGACGAGTCCGATTTTTAGAATATTCTAATGTTTCAATTCTGGTCTTCGACAAGGTTCTTAACGCTCTTAAGATCGGCAAGAACCATCTCCTTGACCAGACTGTCGAAATCTACTTTGCGTTTCCACTTCAGAACTTTCTCAGCTTTCGCAGGATTTCCCAGTAAAAGCCTAGTGTGAATTATACTCAGTTAGGAAAAGGTGGAAGTAGGGCTGACACGCACTCGACTTCGGCCGGACGGAAGTACTTGGCGTCCACCCGAACAATGATAGCCCCGGTTTTGACATTGATGCCGACTTCATTGGTGCCTGAACCTTCCCAGCTACCATGAAGAACCTCGTTAACTTGCGACACTACACTGCTTGCAATAGAACGTACCGGACAGCAATATTAACGACACTAAGAGATTTTTCGACGAACTCTCGAACGGAGTGCATTTCCCCAGTGGCTAGGACGAAGTCTTCCGGATTGTCTTGTTGAAGGATACGCCACATGCCCTCTGAGGGAATCGTACTATATCAGTGAGCAGACAAGGCATTGGAACGGTACCGACCGACGTAGTCGCGTGCTACACATAAGAGGGTAGTTAGACTCGTCCGCGGTCCGTACAGCGATATGATATAATTACCATGACCCCAATCACGTTTGGCATCCAGGTTACCAAGATACAGGCAACTTTGTTTTCCAAGGCTAATGTCAGCGACCGCGCGGGAGATTTTACGCGTCACAAAGGTCCTGCCTCGCCGCGGACTCTCGTGATTAAAGAGAATACCATTGCAAGCATAAATATTGTAGGCTTCGCGATAGTTCACCGTGATCCAATAGGCATACAGCTTGGCGACACCGTAAGGAGAGCGAGGGTAGAATGGCGTAGTTTCAGACTGCGGAGTCTCGACAACCTTACCGTAGAGCTCCGACGTTGAAGCCTGGTAGAATCGAATGTGGTGCTCCAGACCGCAGGTTCGGATAGCATCGAGGAGACGAAGGGTTCCGAGACCATCGACATCGCCCTAAATAGGATAGTTTAGATAATCAGATTTATTAAGGCGCCAGTGACTGTGACGTACAGTATATTCAGCCATCTCGAACGAGACCTTGACATGGCTCTGAGCACCGAGATTGTACACCTCGGTAGGCTGAACTTGTGCGATGATATAGACAAGGTTAGTGCTGTCACTCAAATCACCGTAATGAAGATGGAATTTATTTGGTCCTGATCAAAGTTGAGAGAGTGACGAGAAAGAAAGAGAAATCCTATGAGCGTACGTTCATGCTGATCCTAGAAAAGTCATTATTCCAACTTGTCCATCAGAAATTGGAGTAGACTCACCTCATACAAGTGATGCAGGCGTCCAGTGTTGAAGCTGGAAGAACGACGGATGATACCATGAACCTGATAGCCCTTCTCCAGCAAGAGCTCAGTCCTATTGCTAATATAAATGCACGACAAAGGATCAGGTAATCGCGCCTACAGATAGGAACCGTCTTGGCCAGTGATACCTGCAAGAGATAAGAATTGTAGAAATTGATGGGCACGCGACAGAGAACCAAACACAAACCCGAAATTAGTGCTACTTTTCTCTTGCGATATTCTGCTGGTTCCCCATGCTTTGAGAAGGCCAGACTGGAAATAGGCACGAGGTCAGACATGATGTTTGGGTTCAGGATGCGGTAGGCGGTTACACGGTAAGTGCCGGCGTGCGCTTTGCCTCCGCACATCAACACTTAAGCAAGATCGTCTGCACGGTTGAACCTCCCCATACTCCCACTTCCTGCTTGCCTCATCCTGCTGTCACCGCTTGTATTTAGGTACAGTGGACTGCTCTCGGCGCCTACACGGGATACAAATCAGATACTCTTTCTCTCTAAGCAAGATCGCAAGGATGTACTTAAGCAAGAGTAGGACTGGTTTCTTTTGTGTGTTCTGCGAGGACGCTGCACAAAATCGTGACCGCTCGCTAGAGACCTTGTGCCTATTCTCAAAGAGAATTGATTAACTGAAAGGTGGCCACCAGTGGTATCGAATCAACGTACTCGATCTTCCCTTGCACGAACAATGCAAATGACTCTTGGATTTTCTTTGGTTATTTTTTATCCGATGCATGCTGCCACCACCAAAAGCACCAATGCGCGATCGCGTTTTGAAACTTATTCTCTACTTAAGGCCGCCGTTCGATATTTTCCTCGTCATATTGCAACCCTTGTCATCCGGGCCTCTGTGGCATATCGACGCGATAATTATTCCCGTCTAAGTCCTAGACCGACTCACTCTAGGAACCCCAAGGGTCTTTGGTCCGTCGCCACGCTGTCCACCTTGAGTGGTTTGTATACGGATCAGCAACCAAGTCTTCACTGTCCTATCAACACATGTCTGAAAACGAGCTCTTATATGATGCGCTCGAATGTGTTCCTCAGTATGTCGCACCGAGGGATATTTTTCACGACTATAATTCCATTATTAGACGACTGGAGCCCCCGCCTAATGCACATTCGCCTTTCCACACCATCGTTTATCCTCGTCCCCGTTCTCCGGCCCACATATATTCAAGGCCAAATAGCCTGGATCTGCCTCTCTTCCTTGTTCAGGGCCCCTTGCACGGCCTTTAATGATGTCTTTTATTGTGCCCCAACATCTTTCTCCTCCTTCCCCTCCTTCGGCTCTGACAATCCCCAAAGTTCCCCATCCACCATGTCCCGAACCGGCCCTCACGTATCCCAAAAGAAAGCGGTATTTTGAGGGCGGTGATTGGCCTGCTGGCGACACCTCGAATGCATCAGACCCTGAATATAGGGAGGGTGGACAGAGTGACGAAGACGATGAGGAGTACACTGAGGACTCATCATTCATTCCCTCCGAACCTCGTTTTCGCCTATCCCGTTCGCGCAAGGCTCAAGTCAAAGCTGCGCGAAGGAAGAAAGGGGAGACATCTTCTGATGCCATCGCCCTCTTCTCCTCGCGGAATACCTTCCAATGGCTGCGAGCGGCACTTTCAAGAAATCCCACCCCGAATTTGCAGCATTCGCCTTGCCTTTTCTGCCGCACGAATCAGCATTCGATGGGCCGTCACGTCCGCTCCATTCATCGCTTCCAGATATCCGAAAGAATTTATCTTGCACTGAGGGATAACATAGACGTCTCACTGCCCGAGATGGATCAGCTTCTCATCCTCTCCCTCCTCGTCTTCGACCTTCAAGATCCTACTTCGGAAGAGTGCACCGAAATCGTTGAATTGCGGACGGCGTATCCCAAGTGGCCTTCCAGTGCCACGAGCACCGAGCTCAACGGGTTCAACCTCGGGACCTATCGATCACTCTGGAATAGAATAATAACCGAATTCGCCGAGAAGTGGTACATGCAGAATACCTGCAGTTGTGGGAAACGCTATACTCGGAGGGAGTCTGCGGAAAGGCACGTCCGGCGTGCTGGCGCTGGCCATCGGGTCCTCGGAGACGACAACGCTACGGACACTTCCTCTGCTGTCGCTTCGGACGAGGATCAGCCATCTATCGCGGAGCAGTCTAACCCAAGGCCCACGAAACGGCACAAGAATTCATAGACTCCTGTTTGCGCAATATGTATTGTGGATGCCTGCTGGGAGGGTTTGGTACACTTGTATTCAAAATGATCTAATGACATAGCAGATTACGCCCTACTCTTTACAGACGTCGATCGGATTGACCTTGCTCCAACTACGAATTTTAGTGTTTCTGACGTTTGCAGAGAGGGCCCATCTCTCAGGATCAGTAAGTGAGACTGGGCATTCCCTCCTCTGGAAGACTGGTGGAAGATAGCGCGATCCCCTCTGGACTTGAGGTTTCATGTTGCACAAAAATGGATTCATACAGTTCTTTTTTGCTACTGGGGGGCGCCTTCATTGCTCACAGGAATATCGCTGATAGAGGTATTTCGCAGGGTCGACACCAATGTGCCGTGCTCGATGCATGGATGGTTGCCTCGTCCATCCTCTTCAGTCGGAGTATTAGACCGTGGCTGCGCCAAAGTCATTTGATCCGTTCTCGTATTACGATCTGATGCAATTACTATAAATGCGACGTGGCAGATGTTGTATTCTACTATAGTCCTTCCGAGGGGCGGATATACTTCTCCAGGGCAGTTACGAGGTGCTTACAATCAGGCGTGGACAAGATACGGGTAGATACCAGAAGTCCGCATTCTAGAATGAATGGCTATCCCTTCCTCGTTCTCATCCATGCCATGCTGGTCCCTCTTGTGCCACCGGAAGAAAGTGTTACGCGTAACCTATTACGGGATTGGATTTGGCGGCGCTGGCGCCCAAGTTCTTCTGCCCGAAACCGATCGTGCTGTGCACGCCTCGGTCTCCAAAGTACCAGACGGTGTAATAATGATCGAAGAATGGCGCACCCATGATCCTGAGAGCGCAGCGGGAATCACACCGCGTCAGGGGGGCGAATGTCATGGTTGGACGACAAGTGCTTAAATATCGACGTACCAGTTTGTCGTGTCTCCGGCATCGTTGGCAGCGGGTGAGCAGAACTTACCCTTGGCAGTAGTGGGGTCCACGAGAGTGAAGGTATAATTTCGGTTCTGTGTTCCGTGGAAGTTCAAGGTCATCGTCGCGTCACAAGGGAACAGATAATTTCCATTCGAATCTGGGCCTTGTGCACCGACGAGAGAGACTAGGGTCTTCCAGTCGTTGGTCGGAAGTCCCAATAGCCCTGGGTCCCCTGTAAAATGTGACCATGTTAATGTTTATCTCGCGCGGCTTAGCAGACAGACTGTACCAGTATCGAGGGTGAGTGAGCTGTAGACATTCGTCAGTTGACAATATGGGGCAGATCAAACAGATAATTACGTGTGGGTGAACTTATTCGTGGCATCCACAATTGGCGCATTAGTGCCAGGTGTCACATATCGAAGACCATCCGGTATGATCCACATTGAATCATCAGTCAGTGGGAACCTGTTTCGTACAGGACAAGTCAACACAAGGAGAGGGGATTCCGCAAAGGAAAGATGTCACCAGTCCATCGTGCCAATGTACTTGTTCCTGTCCACACCACCGATGGCGACTGACGATTGCACGCCGGAGGGGACCACGTCACCAGGGGCCAGCTGGAGCAGGTGCCCGGCCTATTAGCATAGTCAAGAACTTTATGAGTGATGGTACTTACCTGGTAAAATGAGAGCACAGGGGCCTTGATAATCCCACTCTCATACATTGTCTCTATGAACCCAGGGATAACTACTGCACAGAACCCCACCACAATATGCTGCAGGTAGGTGTCAGTGATAAGCCTAGGGAAAATACACCCAAGCCTACCTCTCGCCATTCCGAAGTTTCCATCAAGGCCTCTCCTGAACTTGGAAGTGAATCGGCAGCGCCGAAGGGAGTGGATGGAATCGAGACACTTCCAAAAGCGACGGTATCATTGACCCTCCACATCGAAATAGTATTGGCTGGACCACCGTCAGCCATAGGCCAAAGATTCGTGTATGCTTAAATTTTGGAAATGGTGTTGGGATGGATGGTATACGTTATGCCCACCTGCTAGCGTAGAATCCGTAAGAAACAAGACAGGGAAGAGGACATGGAAAGTAAAACGTACTGGTGCAGACTGATTCAGTACAGCCGGCCCAAATGACCCAGTCTCCTGTGGCCCCAGTGTCTAGAAGGACTTGGACGGTATTGCCACTTCCTCCATTGACTTTTGCATCGGCACCCAACTATGGATTTCAGGATAGTTTGTGAGAAATGGGAAAGAAATAGAGGGGGAGATGCACTGAACTGAAAGAGCGGCATGGTAAGAAAATTCAAGTGATGATTCGGCAAGGAAAGAATCTTTGGGAAACACAGGCTGAACAACGGTAGGCAAGGCGAGAACGAAATGGTCAACCTTGGAGAGGAAGAAGAAATAAACACTCCATGCTTTACAGAACCAATAAAAAATGGAGTACTGACATTCATCTGACCATAACGGCCAACACGAGTGTCCAATAGGTTGGTCATCTTTACGGTGTGAGGCTGATTCGACAGATTAGAAGCTGAGTAGAGGAGGACAGGAGGGTCATTCCCGGTGGAAGTGGAGTTATAGACGTCGATCTTTTCAGCGTTTCCGCCGTCGATAGTGACGCTGTATAAGCCTCCATCCGAGCGCTGGTACCCCCAGAATTCAAAGAACGTCCTAAATTTCATGTACGATGAATACTTTGTGCGAATTGGGAAACGTAGCACAGAAAGGGAACGTACGAGGAGTCTAAATAGAGGCAGCATGAGTAGGGATATTACAAGGTAACAAGGGGAAAAGGGATCTTACGAAGGAATGTGAAAGTTACGACGCCCTCGTTCGTGTTGGCGAGCAGAAACTGGGGACTCCCAGCGGTGCCCGGAGCATTCACTGTAGACCAGGAGTTGGCGGGTGCATAGGTTATTCCGGGTGAGGTCGCGTGTACGATAACAGAGGCAGCAGAGTCCCTAACAGCGAGAGAAGCAAGAAGTGCGCGAATAGCCACCATTGTAGCTATCAATTGGCGAGCCAAGGCAGAAGAAAGATGGGGTAAGGAACGATGGGAGGGGCTTGATAAAGGAACGGTTTATGGTCCTGTACAGGTTTCTACGGTGTTGAGGCTGTGATGGGCTACTGATGTTAGCGCCTGCGGGTCGCTATGTCGCCGCATTAGGCAATGACCAAGCCGCCAGGGTCTAGGCGGCTTGTTGAATTCTGTTCGGAGGGTCGGGCCAGCCATATATTTCCTCAGTCCGCCCCTGTCAACAGAGGATTCCAAGTTCCGAAAAAACGCCCATCAGAATAGCCTTGGGCATTCTCCACGTGCTCCCAAACTCACCTTGTTGTTGTCCTGATCATCTCTGCATAGCCCATACAGGATTGTGGTATTGGTGTGGACCCGCGGAACTTTGTAAATTTAAAAAGAAAGCCTCATGGACGTACGGTGCTACCATCACTTCACTCTCTACCTCAAACTTCTCTCATCTGAACGGGCATTTTTTTCCATCTTGCAGCAAAAAGAATACCCCAATGTCTCGTAGTTAGCGAGCAGACATTGAGTCGAGTCGACTTGACGCATTCAGTTGGGCCACTCGTGGCAACACACCGCCCATATTCGAATATTCATGTACAGTACCGCCCACCGCTGGAACCATGCGTTTTTGCCCCTCAGTGACGTTTTCTCCGGATCCGGTCCAACTTGAGATTGAATTCGCACCATCTGCGACAGGAAAAAAAAGAGATCGAAGCGACTCCGCAGTCTCAAATTCTAGCGTTGGGGTGCTCCTGCATGCCTTGCAGTATTGCCCAATGTTCGTGAGAAAGAATAAATCAGCCTGTATAGTATATATTTATTTCCAACAGACAACCTGAGCCAAGAGAAACACCATTGAGAGAATTTGATGTTGTATGCTGTGTACGGTAACTACAGTCCTGTATTTTGAGTGTAATGTATAAATGCATTGTCTAACCCCTGAATAACAGGTTGAGAGCGCGAGATATGCAGGGCAAGGAAGCTATCGAAACAAATAACTGACAACGCCAAGACAGTGCCCTCCCCTTTTAATTATTAGGGACCACCTCAAACAGTGCGTTGGAGTACAGTCCTGGGAGTCGGATGGACGTTCAGGCCCGGCAAGTTCCATCGGGACTCAACACTGGCAATTGGCGGGACCAAAAAGGCGCCGAGGCAACAGCAAGAAGCCACAACAGTCCAGTAGAAGTAGATACAACAATGTCAATACATAGGATGTATTTTAATTTGATCTTTATCCCAAAATACCAGGGAGAAAAAACCAAAATGAGTAGGTTCTCTATAGACCCTACATTGACAACTTATAAAAAAAATATTTGAGGGGTTTCTATGCATCAGATTGGTCTCATGTTCACTTATGTATGTGTCTAAAATTGATATAATTTATTATCACAGTGTTTTCCACAATTTTACAGTCTGTCAATCCCACATCCCTTAAGAGTTGCACCATATTTGACAGTTTGGAGGCCAGATTTTTGGGTGGTGAGTCATTACTATATAGACTCTCTAAGTAACATCCCTTCCTGGCTTCCATATGCCCCCGGGATGCCCAAGAATCAGGATCTCCTTATCTGGGTGTGGGTGTTTCCTGCCTTGTGCGCTGGGACCTGAATATTTAATGCTAAAATCTGGGTTGAGAGTCTGCAATAGTATGCCTATGCGACCGGGATATTATTCAAAATTATGATTTTCAATGATTCTGGCCATAGCTGGTGACGCTACACCTTAACTGAACATACGCGTGCCAGGTGTCCTGGGTGTTTATTTCTCATTGGCATAAATAATAGGGGATGCAGTAGATACCAGAAGTCCATGTTTTAGAATGAATCCCTATCCTTGAATTATCGTCCTTGTTCTCATCCATGCCATGCTGGTCCCCCTTGTGCTACCGGAAGAAAGTTTTACGCGTAACCTATTACCGGGGTGGATTGGGCTGCGCTGGCGCCCAAGTTCTTCTGTCCAAAACCGATCGTGCTGTGCACGCCTCGGTCTCCAAAGTACCAGACGGTGTAATAATGATCGAAGAACGGCGAACCCATGATCCTGGGAGCACAGGGGCAACCACACCACGTCAGGCGCACGTCATGGTTGGACTGGAGGTGTCAAATATCGACGTACCAGTTTTTCGTGTTCCCTGCATCGTTGGCAGCGGGTGAGCAGTAATTTCCTTTGGCAGTAGTGGGGTCCACGAGAGTGAAAGTATAGTCTCGGTTCTGTGTGCCGCGGAAGTTCAAAGTCATCGTCGCATCACAAGGGAACAGATAATTTCCATTCGAGTCTGGGCCTTGTGCACCGACGAGATTGACTAGGGTCTTCCAGTCATTGGTGGGAAGTCCCAATAGCTCTGGGTCGCCTGCAAAATGTGTCCATGTTAATGTTTATCTCGCGCGGCTAGCAGACAGACTGTACCAGTATCGAGAGTGAGTGAACTATAGACATTCGTCAGTTGACAATATGGGACAGATCAAACAGATACTTACGTGTGGGTGAACTTTTTCGTGGCATCCACAATTGGCGCATTATTACCAGGTGTCACGTATCGAAGACCATTCGGTATGATCCACATTGAATCATCAGTCAGTGGGAACCTGTTTCGTATAGGACAAGTCAACATAAGGAGAACGGATTCCGCAAGGGAAAGGTGTCACCAGTCCATCGTGCCAATGTACTTGTTCCTGTCCACCCCACCGATGGCGACTGAGGATTGTACGCCGGAGGGGACCACGTCATCAGGGGCCAGCTGGAGTAGGTGCCCCGCCTATTAGCACAGTGGAGAACTTTATGGGCAATGGTACTTACCTGGTAGAACGACAGCGCAGGGGCCTTGATAATCCCACTCTCATACATCGTCTCCACGAACCCAGGATATTTACTGCACAGATGCCCACCACAATATGCTGGAGTCGAGAGTCAATCACAAGCCTAGGGAAAATACGGACGCGCTACCTCTCGCCATCCCGAAGTTTCCATCAAGGCTCTCTCCTGAACTTGGAAGTGAATCGGCAGCGCCGAAGGGTGTGGATGGTATCGAGACACTTCCAAAAGTGACGGTGTCATCGACCCTCCATATCGAAATAGTATTGGCTGGACCACCGTCGCCATAGACCAAAGATTCGTGTATGCTTAAATTCCGGAAATGCTGTTGGGATGGATGGTACACGTTATGCCCACCTGCACCGCAGAATCTGTGAGAAGCAAGACAGGGAAGAGCACATGGAAAATAAAACGCACTGCAGACCGATTCAGTACAGCCGGCCCAAACGACCCAGTCTGCTGACGCCCCAGTGTCTAGAAGCACTTGGACGGTATTGCCACTTCCGCCATTGACTTTTGCATCAGCACCCAACTATGGATTTCAGGATAGTTTGTGAGAAATGGGAAAGAAATAGAAGGGGAGGTGCACTGAACTGAAAGAGTGGCATGGTAAGAAAACCCAAGTGATGATTCGGCAAGGAAAGAATCTGCCGGAAACACAGGCGCAACAACGGATGAGGTCGCGCGTACGATAGGAGGGGCGGCAGAGTCCCTGGCAATGAGAGAAGCAAGAAGTGCACGAATAGCCACCATTGCAGCTATCAATTGGCGAGAAAAGGCAGAAGAAAGATGGGGTAAGGAACGATGAGAGGGGTTTTATAAGGGAAGGGTTTATGGTCCTGTCCAGGATTGTGTGGTGTTGATGTGAGGCGTGGGGCGCTATTGATGTCACAGCTGATAAAATATGTGTAGACCACTGCCGAAAATTTCTCGTTCGGACACCAACTCTATTGCGTCGTTGACAGCCACAGCCTTGAGGACAAATCTAAGACGTAGTCTTTCATTGGAGAGCGCTTGTAGTACAGCCTATTTATGCATCCGTACCCTCGTAGACAAGCATGATGGGCATCCTGATGACGAACTATGTCCTATTTCTTCTCATTGCATCACAGTGCATAGCTAGAACGGGACCCGAGGTGTGAAGACGCACGTCAAAGCAGCAGTATAGTTGAATCGGAACTATCCGAAATTGCAAAAGCAGAACACATATTTTTAGCGCCGTGCGTGGTCGTTATGTCGCCGCATTAGGTATGACCAAGCGCCAAGGGCTCCGGGCAGCTGGCCGAATTCTGTTCTGAGGGTCGGGCCAGCCACATATCCTCACTCTCCCCCAGTCAACAAAGGATTTCAAGTTCAGAAAACGCCCAGCAGATATACCCTTAGGCATTCTCCACGTTGTGCTCGCAAACACGCCTTGTTGTCCTGGGCATCTATCCCCGATCATCTCTGCATAGCCCACCTAGTATTGTGGTGCTGCTGCTGCGGAGAGCCTCGTGGACGTACGGCGCTATCATCACTTCATGCTCACACTGCCTCAACCTATCAGCTTCTATCATCTGAATGCGCATTCTTTTTCATCCCGCAGCAAAAAAAAACACCTCAATGTATCATAGTGGAGTCGACTCGACTTGACTGAATTCTGTTGGATGATTCGGGGCACACACTGCCCATATTCGAATATTCATGTACAGTACCGCTCACCGCTGGGACCATGCGCTCTTGCGCCTCAGAGCGACGGTTTCCCCCAATCACAACACCCTCTCAAATTCGAGATTGAATTCGCACCATCTGCAAGAAAAAAAGAGATCGAGGTGACCTCGCAGTCTCTACAATAATTCTAGCACGCGGCGCTCCTACATGCCTTGTTGAATTGTCCAATGTTCGTGAGAAAAGAATACATCAGTCGTTATTTCTTTCGAATTTTATTAGTGAGAACTAGAAAAACACCATTGGGAGAACTTGAAGTTGCAGGCTGTGGTGACAAAGAAACTACAGTATTTCGAAATGTAAAGTACGAGTGCATTCTCCAACCCCTGAATAACAGGGTGAGAGTGGAGGATATGCAGGGCAAGGAAGCCTTCAAAATAAATAAGCGACAACACGAAAACAGCGCCCTCTGTTTCTTGGAAAATTATACCTGAAAGAGTGCGTTGGAGTACGACACAATATTTGCCAATCCTCAGTATGTTGAATAGATGGCCTGCCACGAGCCTTCCTCAAAACGCAGGAAAACGACGAAGAGCATTTGTCCATAGCTGATGGAAAGGGTAATTATAACAGTGTAGAAAGGAGACAAAAGAGAGCATCATTCTTTTATTCTTTGGTTTTTGCTTGCACTGGTTGATCTGATTCGTCGACAACCAACCAATCCACCGCGTGACCACAACAGCTTTGGGCGAACCCTTCCACCACCCATACCAATTTATTCCACAAGCAAAAGGCTTCCCCTCTCTCCCCAAGAAAGCAAAAGCAACAGCATCAACCAGTGTGATGCCCCTCCCTTTTTTCCCCACCAAGATCTTACTTGCGCTTCGTCGCGCCAGACTTCTCTTCCGTCGCGGTAGTTGTCGCAGCAGCTTCAGTAGTCGATTTCTTCTCCGACTTCACGGGCGCATCCTTCTTTGTTGACTACCCAGCCAAGCAATGTTACTACACTGCCAGCAGTATTCAAAAAAACGAACCCATACCTTGACAGAAGCTTGTGATCCACCGATTAGGCCAAAGAGAGCACCAAGGGAACCGAAGAAGGTGAGAAGAACAGCGACGATCGCAGCACCTGTCTCGGGCTTGGTCTTGAAAGCACCGACGGGGTCGATCTTGGCGAGGTCGTAGAACGCAAACGCCTGAGTGCGGATCCATTCGAGGGGATCCTCCTTGAAAGAAACTTCGTTGCTCTCCTCATCAATAGGCTTGGGTTGAGCAGCTTCAGAGGCGGCCTTTTCGATGGGGTGCTTGATCTGGAAGGTCTCATCGGCAAACGCTTTAGCGTCTTCGACGGAGTGCCCAACGTAGATGTTGTTGAAGAGGATATCCTCCGTCATGGACCAGATTTCGAACCCGATACCGCCCTACGCAGACCACATCAATACTTCCATTTGCCAGACGCTCTAAACCATTAGCATATAGTCATAAAAACACTCACGATCTTGTGGAAGTTGGCAGGGCGCTTGTCCTCGAAGTACGAAGGGTTGGGAATCTTGCGAGGAGCCCATGGGCCCTTGTATTTGGGGTGGTCGATCAACGGAGCACTCCACTTGCCCTTGAATGCTGGATTAGCCTTGGTGGGGCGGGTCCACTCGCCGCATCCAGGAGCCTCGGCACACTTGGGGTTGGAAATGGTGGGTGCGAGCCATTCACCATCTTCCTCGTCGTCCCATTCCTCTGGCTTCTCAGCGTCTGGATAGCAATAGTTAGCCAACAGAAGATCGGGACACGATGGTGGGGAACCAACCTGGGTCAGGGGTCTGGAGGGGTTCGTCATCGAGCCAGCCCTCGGGTTTCTCAGCCTAGTTAGACACAGGACGTGAACATGTGAATATGATGCTCGCGGGGCAAGACTTACGTCCTCGTCAGGAATAGAATATGGAGCGTCTTCATCCCAGTCGTCAGGCTAAATGGCAGGAGGATAAATATGTCACAAAGCCGAACAATAAACGTGAGCATACCTTGACAGCACTAGGATCGGGAATCTTGGGAGTATCGATCCAGGTCTCAGGCTTGGTGTCAGAGGGGTCATCTAGATAGTGGTTTGAGTCTCCGATTACTCCGGGACATCAAAATATAAAAGCGCACCGATTTCAGTTGGGGGGTTGACAGCAGGGGTGAAGTTTTCCAAGAGGTTTCCAGTGGACTTGGACTCGCCGTCGATGAGGATCTCAAACGTGTTGTCGGGGCTAACGATCAGAGTGTACAGAATCGTGGAGTCACTAATGGCTGGTGTCGGTGGGCTACTCAAGTGCTTCTCCTCGAACTCCTTCGTAATGGGGTTCTGGTGACGGAAAATGAAGTGGACCTAGGGATAGACGCAATATTAGAGCTAGCACCGCTCCCAGCAAAGTGAATTGTGTCACCTTTGTGCCAGGGCAAGTGAGGTCAGGACCGAACATGATGACCCATGGCGTCTTGTCGTTATAGTCCTGACCCTCACGCTGGAAGCCATCTTCGAGCAGCTTGAGATACCCACCACCACAGTTCCCACCCTTCTGGAACTTGACCTCGTACTGCACGACAAGTGTCTTTCCGGCGGGATCCAATGGTGTCTCGAATGGTGCAGAGATAGCATGATGGGCGGCCTTGGTCTTAGCGACAAGGCCCTTGTCGCCCTCAATTGCGGGGTGGACGGAGGATTCCTCGACGGACCACTTTCCGACATAACTGAACGTCTCTCCTCCGACTGGTGTCTTCTTTGTTGCCTCGGACGGCGTCCACCGTTCTGCCCAGTCGTCTGTGAACTGCTCAAGGAACGGTGCTTTTATGTGTGTTGGCTATGTGCGCAATTCGCGTTAGAACTTTGCAAGGTGAAGCGGTTGTTATTCTGTGAAGCGCGCTGTACCTGGAAAATAGGTTTTGCTAGGTTCTCGGCGCTGGCAGCTCCGAGAGCAGCGATGGCGAGAAGCGTAGAGGCAGCAGCTGTGTGTCCCCTCATAATGAGGATGAGGTAGAACGGGAGGGGGGGGAGAAGAACGAAACGAACGGAACAAATGGGAGAGACGGAGAGACTCAAGTCTGTGCCCAAATATTCAAAAACGTGTCACCATGTGACGTGGCACTTTCCCATGACACCAGTTCGCCCCGTTTTCATAGCGGGAAATTTTGATTCAAAATGCTGTGAGACGTCCAGAGGATAATGGGGATACACAAATAGTGGATGAATTAAGGATACACAAGCAGAAAAGGGTGAATGTGAAAATGATCGGCCAAGCGAGTGAAATAAGAAGCGAGCGAGGACACTAAAGAAATGTGTTCACGAAAGAGGACGTCCAGTAAGCATTGATGGAGATCAAACCCAACTATTGCCATGGGGGAGCGGGTCAGCAGGTGCCGACTCGCTGGGAAACCTTGCCCGACCACCAAAATCGACAGAGATATACCCTGTCTGAGAGGCCAATGGTGGATGCAAGGGGGGCGAGGACGGGTAGAAGGACGAGATGGGACTATTAGGGTAATCACGCTTTGCACGTGTGGCGGTGCGTTTTAGCGTCAGATTTTGCGACCGCGGCTGGGGTATGGATGGAGATAGAATACTGGAAGATTGCTGGGAAGTATGAGAGAATGATATCGGCTGTAGAGTGAAGTCCTCTGAGTTAGCGTCATAGGGAAAGGATCGTGAATGTGATTTTGTCGAAAGGATGCCAGTGGATGGAGTGTGGCCGTCAAGGCTTGGGACGAATTGAATCTCTAGGTCGCCATCGTCAAACGGGTTGCCATCGTCAAATGGGTTGCCATCGTCAAATGGGTTGTTGCCATCATCAAATAGATTCGCCGAGCTTGGGACCGATAGCTTGTGGTCGTGTCGGGGTGGAACGATAGAGGAAGAAGGCTGAGGATGCCTCTTCCAACTCGAAGGCGCGGCGCTCGTTGCGCATTCTTCCTTGTGTAAAACCGAAGGAATAGTCGGCACTGGCGGGCGATCATCCCCTCCGAGCCTACTAGTACTGGGCGAGTAAGCAGCGGGAGGAAGCATTATGGAACTTGCTCTAGCATTATCTAGGGTGCGAGAAGAAGAAGCGTAGCTACTGCCTTCTGAGATTGTGGCAAACGTTTTCTTGGATTCGGATCGCTGGATGGACGTGGCGGCTCCAGCTGCCACTCCACTAACCAGAGCATCAGCGCCATTCTTCGGAACGTTTTCATTATAGGACCAGTCTCGTTCTGGAGGGGCCATATAAACATCCAGTACTCTTCCAACAGGTGTGGAGGCGGTGTGAAGGGATGAATCAGTTTCGCTCAATTTCTTCGTTTCCGGGCCCAGATTCCAAAAATTGGATTTGGAGGCTTGTACGCGCCTTCTGCGGGCACGCAGGTATCGCCAGAGGAAGACCACGATAATGGTGAGTGCGACTGCGGCCACGACACCGATTATGAATGGGGTAGAGTTGTCCTTGAGGCTTGGAGGCACGGGATCATTATTTCCGCTGGGTGTATGCTATTACATGTGAAGCTACGTCAGTTCAAGAACATAAAACACCACAAAATGGTCTACTCACAATGGGGCTGGGGATTGACTGTGAGGAAGAGGCGACACTTGCACTTGTAGACGAGACAAGACCCGTAATAGATGAGGACAAGGCCGCCGTGCTAGTTGCAGCGGGGGACGTGGGAGCTGCCCCGATGGTGCCAGAAGAGGTATAGCCGATGATCCAAAGACAGATGTAGCTGTAACCCGAGGGATACTACCACGCAAAAACAAAATCTCAGGTGGGTCTAGCATGGATGCATCACTCGTGGAACTTACGGTGACTGAGCCACGGAGGAGTTGGACTAGAGAGAACCATAAGACTAGACGCGCGGATACGCGTAAGGGTCTGACTTACAATTACCACGTTATCCGACTTCATTGTCATCCCAGCGCCATCACTTAACAAGAAAAAAACAATCTCCCCGACCGAGACGTCTGCCGTCCTGTGAACGCATGATCAGGAATTCCCTCATGTCTGCATAGGAAGGTTTAGAGACGCGTACCACTGCGCTGACAACGCGCTTGTGTCGGGGACCTGGTATAGACGAGTCGTTTGGCCCTCCGACGAGTTCCCCATGACTAGAAAAATGAAATTAGGCTGTAGCATGGTCACTGTTAGGAAGAGTCGCGGTGGATGTCAAAGACGCTATGACGGACTACACCAGTCCAGCTGATAGTTGCTGTACTGCCAACGTTGATAACGCTTGGCCATGATATACTGTTCGCATTCGCACGAACAACAAAGAGGACGAGAGACACAAGACCAAAGAGTGGAGAGCGCATCGCCAGAAAGAGCGCTGGAGGGGGAGAGTGGTGGTAGAAACGGTATAGGAAGCAGCGGAACAATGAAGCACCATTTGCATTCTGGTTTCGAAGAACAATAGACAAAGGCAAAATAGTGGCATATTGTTACTACTGCTCTTTCGGAAATAGTGCGCACGGAGGCCTGATTGTATCGGAGGATGGTAACCCTGATAGTTTGCAGTTTCCACCTACCGTGCGCACTGTCACCGCCAGCGGAGAAAGAGGGGCATCACTCCATGTGACCTCGACTCACAAACAACAGACAACAACAAATCCGCGGCTGTGGCTGGATGTTCTCGACCTGTCGTTCAAATTGATGGTTTTCGATAGGTCTCACGTCGGGTCAGGCGCCTAGGGTCCCTCTTTTTGCAAGAATTAAACACGTCTGAATGATCTTCCGTGAACTGGGCCTCCCTTTCCGGACCTCCCACTCATGGCCCCGGACCTCTGGTGCCTGTCCCGCTCGTCTTGGGACACAGTGCACATGAGTACCATCTGCCTAGAGTTTGTTGGACTTTGTAAACGCCGAGCACACTTGGGTGAAGCAGGCCAAGTGGAGGATGTCATTTTCCCCTCTTCCAAGTCGTGGCGCTCGTCTTCAAAGTTCAAACACTAAACACTCGAGGGACAGTATGTGTTCTCTGGTATGGAGTCGCTCGTTGTAACAACCAATTCTATCTGCCGGTGCGAACTTGACGTACTCGCTGCCAAGTTGCGTAGTCCGGCATAGCACGGCTCTGCCGAACGTCTTTCGCCGGAGCACGCACAGCCATTTCATGGGGGCGCGAAGTTGTCATTCAGCCTGCCTCAACATCAATCAAGCTTTCACGCGTGACCCTCACGGCCGAACCGACCCCGTTGGACTTGGTCAATAAGCCGAACTTCAATAGTAACGTTCGCCATCCTACTTTCATCGTTTATTTTATTTTATCTTATTGGATCCAGGTCTTTCACCCTGGAGTGTCGATAATTCACAGGGGAGCGGATGATCATGAAGCTGTTCAATTATGAAACCATTTTTCTGGGATGTGGATCGCGGCTGCGAGCCTATTTTAATTGCCAAAGCCAGCCTCAACCCCCAAGCGTGAACTGTGAGAATTAATTATGAGAGTCATGTATACAGACGTGCTACGTGACCCGAGTCCAACGATGCACCAAGGGACCATTTATGCTTTCAAGATTTCCAAGGGGGTGGTCGTGACTCGAGCCCATGATATCGATGGCAAGCCATCCATTGCAAGCCCAGACAAGCAAAGAACGAGAGAAAAACAGGCATTAAATGAGCCTAACTCACTCGTCCTCCTCTCCACCGCTCTATAGATTGAGCAGCCTCCTGCTCCTTCTTGCGATGGCGCTCTATCGCTGCCGGGGAATTTCCCCAGAGAAAGAGCATGATATCGTCTTCATCCCATTGTGTCTGGTCTCCAGGCGTGACATTCGTGAACCCAGCTTTCGGTCCACACACTCGCCTGAATCACGTTCTTGCAGTGCAACAGACCCATTATGCTGTGTCCTCCCAGGTCCCATCGGGGCCAGGGCAGGGTCAGCGGGGCGAGCAGGGTTGGGATAATTCTGGAGAACTTCTCATCCGTGGCCCCAGCATTTGACAGCAGCCGCACCGTAGATGTAGTGCCGTAGCAGGGCGGAGGGCTGGTTCGTGGCGCCTGGCCCGAACGTGGCGTCGACATTGTTCAGGACGAGAGCAAGTGCTGGCGGACTTGGGTTTTCCAACCACTGCAGCGTATAACGCACACCCGGTGGGTACGTGACTGTATCGGACAGCTCAAAGGGTCGCTGAGCCCGAGAGGAATGTCTGCGACGCCGAGAAAACGGTTTGGAGTCTGAGGGTGAGTATGAAAAGCCGTGACACAATTCAAAACATGCAACGGGAAGAGGGGGCAGACCTTGAAGAAGACAGCCTTGCGGCGATCGAATAAGAGCTGCATGGTTTGGGTCAAAAACAGACCATTACCAATGTCGTTGATATCTGTGAGATCTTCCACCCACACCCTCTTCATAATTTGGACGATCGTCTATGATCCTCCGAAACCACTGCCGATGAGGGGGAGCGCAGGTGTTTCAGAGATCATGATACAGGGGCAAGATTGGCAAGGATACTTCTGAACCCATCGAATAGGGAATAATGCTCATGCCGGTACCTTCGTCAGGTCGAAATGCAGTGAAGACGCAAGACACGTCCCGTTCGAGCAGCCGGTTGCGGAAATTGGTGCGACTGCGCGCGGTCTCTGATGGCATGCTAGAGCGTTCCTTGATCACCTGGAGATCAACTGCATGGCAAAGATCTTCGCATAGCAAAGTACATCGGCCACGTTTCTTTAGTACTAAGAGCAAAAGAGTGCTTGCCTGTACACACACCGTCTTCTGTGAGGCAATAGTATAAGCCCTGGTCGAGCAGTGTGTCGTCGACTATCCAACGGGGGGCTGTCCGGGTTCTCGGCCAACCCACCTTCCACACCCAGGATGCACGACACAAGAAAGATGAGATATTTGCGAGGCGCTAGACAACAGTCAGAGGGATTTCAAGGTAGAAGAGCTCCGGATTAAGTATGAGGACGAGGCGGACGTGGCCCATCGGGACATCTTCCAGAGATCCCCTTGCCGAAGATGCTGTAGACATGCACGTCTTTGGCGATGGATCCAGACGGCTTTGTGGGTCCGGGTGCGGTACTCGATCGATCATGTCGTGGTGGCAATCCCCGCGCTTGGTCTCAGAGCGATTGCCACCATGACGACTGGGAGTTTGGGAGTGAGGCTGACGGTGCCGTCTAGTGTATGGAGGACTTGGGGTTAATTCTGCCTGATTGACGCCCCCAGGGAATCTGTTACAAAAAAGACGGTATCTCTAGACTTATCCTCTTACTACAAAGTAGTAGAACATGTTCTAGCGCCACGATTGCCGCCGTCACGGTGGGCGTATTTACTGTAATTGCCGAAGTCAGCCTCCCCCTCACTAGCGAGAAAATGTCAATTATTATTTGGCGGACATCTATTGCTTGTCATGAAATCTAGTATACATCACACGACAGCGATACATGAAACAATCCAACTGAGACAACCACAACAATAGCGAGGACGACGACAAGGACAACAGCAGTAACGAGGACAATGTGAAAGTTCTTTGGACTGTTGCCTACTCTCACGGTGCGGATGAGCGGAGCGGATGGCAAGTAGAGATGCCGATATACCTGAATAGACTCCAACGAGAGGACTCTCCGGGTATGAATGGTGCCGCCTTACGTGAACCGCACTTTCTCTCCCGGGCGACCTTCGGAGAGGAGAACGACGGCCTGAATGAGCAAAGGAATTAGTTGGCGTGCGTGAGCAGAAATCATGCAAACGGAAATACGCGGAGGAACGGTTTACGCACGTATTTTCCCGATATCTTCCATCCTGGCTCGTTCACGTCCAAGTCGTCTGCGATCTTATTGCTAGGCAAGCCGACCACGACGTCGGACTTGATGGTCCTAAGACTGACTACCCTCGGGGCACCAGGAAAGCTGGCCATGGGGCCAATGGCCTCCTCAAAGGGCGTGGCTGCTGGAGCTGCGCAATCGTACGTCAGCTTGCGGTGGTTTAGATCGCCCTTGAATAAGACAAGATCCGAGCGGGACAGATGCAAGAACAGATCGGGCGCTTCGCTCGCGAGATCCCAAAAGGTAAAGCCAGAACACCAGAAAGGGTGCTGCTCGTACACCCACTGGCCGGTGCGCTCATAGGTCTTCCAGCGCTCTCCAAGCATACGCAGAGACTTCATCTCGGTCTCAGACGCGTTGGGGAAAAGATGACCGTAAACACACGAGTTGATCAGCCAGTTCCAATCATTCCTTGTGACGTCACTAACGAACCAGGGAAGTCGCTTCCCATGGAAATGGACTGTGGAGACGTGACCAGACTGAATAAGGTAATCGGCTGATAACGACGACATGGAGCATTCAGATAGGGCCAAAGACGCAAGGAGGAGACAACTGACCGTATACCAGGTCGCAATAGAGCTCAAAGCCAGCATTATCAAGCACAAAATCCATCCGACCACCCTTGAGGGACTTGACTACCTCCCAGACTCCCTCGAGGTCATTGCCAAGAATGTTCTTTTCAGTGGCGGCAAGATGTTCGCCACCGGTCGATTGCAGTTTTTTGATGTCTTCCTCGGTCATCTGAGTAGAGGACCGGATAGGGGGTGAGAAAGAACGCCGATGGAATGGATAAACTAATTAGTCGAATCGTGCTGCTCGAAGCAATCAACATCACTCACGTTGATGAGCAGAGACAAGTCTGTCGAGTTTCCCCAAAGGCATACTTGGGTGAGTTCAAGGAAAACCGCTCTTCGTGCGCTTTCAATCTCGGCTGGAGTTTTTCTTTCGCTATCTTTATATGGATTTGCGAATCGTGTGGATAACTCGAACACCGCCTCGCTCGAGCGCGCGAAGGTATCGCACTTTTGTCTATGTACACGGAAGGTTGAGGGAGTTAGACCAGAGAAAAGAAAGGCATCCACCAACCTGAAGAATACGTCGTATTCCTTGAAAGGAATGCGATTTTCAATTTGGGGTGTCACTTGAATGAAACGACCAGTGAACACACCTTCCAGTATTTGCTAACCGAAAAGCATTCCCGTAGGCGCCTGTACTTGTAAGCTTCGGCGAATAACCAAGGGGCATTCATGAAATCTTTTCCTTGGAAATATTTTGCGATCTCCTTGTTCCAAAGAGCGACATCACCCTCGTTGTCATCGATGATAGGGCGTAATTTCTGATTGGAGGTGAGGTCTTCCATTAGAATGTCCATTCGCTTCAAACACTCGTGCAGGTCGACGATGAGATCTTCGGCAGACTTTAGATGACATCAATATAGTGAAGCGCGCGCTTGCCAGCATGTGCTGACCTGTTCGTTCAGGGTGCGCACGACATCATCTATGGCCTTTCCAAGAATAGTGGGAAGCCTTTTCCCCATAGTTGCATATGCGAACGAGTACTCGTGATAACCTAGAAGAATACCTTGGGTGAGAATCTTGCGTAGGGACGGGAAGCAGAGCATTCTACCTCTATACGCAGGCCATGGTGGGTTGTTGGGGTCGACACGAGAGGGTGTACGTGGGTAGGAGGTGGAGCCAAGTTCATTGGCAGTGTGAGGCTTGGGGGGGAGGTTGCCCAAGCTGAGGACGGTCTTCGTAATGGGCTTTGTAGTAGGATGAGACTAGAAACACGATCAGGAGGAGCAAGAGGGAGCAAGAGAGGGGTACAGCACCTTGTTCATGGTTTGTTCGTGAGTGTCCAGGAAGGAAAGGAGGGGTTGATTTATATAGTAGTCCCGGAATCTGATTATAATTTCAGCTGGATATTACCGGCTTGGACTGGATTTGGAAGAAGCCAATCAGTAATCTGATTGATCTCCAAGACTGGTCTCCCTTAGCGCTGTCATCGCCACATCGTTTGGCACGCTCGCGTGATTGCAGCCCTCATCGTCGAGCTCGATCCGCTCAAGAAAATGACGTCATACGATACTAATTCATTCGTCCTAAGTGTTCCGATGTATATAGACCCTTTTTTAGACAGGTAAAGGTCGTCGATAATTGGTACGCGTTCCAAAACTGGAAAAATGTCGTAACAGTCCCTCCAAATGATCCCAAAAAGGTAGAGCCCATCCTTATTACTTGATAATAACGCTATTGGGGTCCCAACTAGGCTCTGCCCGCCGAGACGCCCTGGACATAACACGCCGTGTAATCAAAGGAAGGCGTGGCACTGGCCTTGAGGCGAAAGTATCAAGTAAAGCGGTAGAAGAGCAGAAAAAAATAATGGGGATCAGGTTACTAGTCAAGGAGAAATGAAACCCCGCAGCGCGAAGATCCTGTGGCCAGATGCAATTAGTTCAAGCCAATTGGCCCACATCCCTAGATATCTTGTGAATGCAGCAGATCGAGCCATACTCTAACCTGTAGCGGCGTCGAGGCATGATCAAGAGCTAAGACTTGATGGGCGTGGTAACTAAGCAGTCCAACTCGACATTAATCGTTTTACTGTGCCTCGCTACGTACAAGTAGGGATATCCTGTATTCCCGATCATTATTTTATGATACTCTCCTGAATATTTGGGTGATGCACGAGAGTGTGCAGTGCTTCCAACCTGGGCAATTGCCGATAATTTGTCTGACTTCGGGCCAAAATAGTTAATTCGCACCAACCCACTTCAAGGATCTCAGGGAAAATACTTCAGGGCCCTGAACCCTAGGGCTACCGAAGGACATAGGCAATACTTGAATCGTGTGGTCCGGAAGCAAATGTGTTCTTCGTCCCCTTTGGCCTTTGCGGCACTCAACAGTGTGGCCCCAACGCTGCTCCTACCCCTTTTCCAAATGCTGGCGTCGTCAAATCATCCCCATCGATCGGGAAAGGTTTCCATGCGATCGTGGCTGATAATAACTCTTGGGGACCCCCGTATTAACTAAGGGTCATATAGGATCATGTATCAAGATTCGCATTGTGTGGATTTCCGATTCATCACAATTTTGCCTCTCTCTCTTTTAAATACGGTGAACTGTCATGGCCTCGCTTTATTCAACCTCGTCAGATCGACCTCGCATTCTCTCCTCCGCCCCAAATCACTCACATGGATTGTACACCATGTGCACTCAACACGATGGAATCCTCCCAACAAAAAATTCACGATGATTCTGCATTATAATGGACCTTGCGATAGATCATCCGTACCAGTTTTAGCCGATATGTAACTACCTGGCAATCCCAACCATCTTCCCATCTTCTGCAGTCCACGGGACCATGGGGACCAGTCCTTCACTTTTCTTCTTCCAAATAGTGGTGATGCATGACACTAAGCAATCATAACACCTTTTACTCTTTTCGGCGCATTACGAAAGATACGTGTTCACGATCGATCCGTCGCAGGCGAGCATCATCACACTGACCCGGCTTGTCGATTCGCTCACGCCTGGAAACAGCGCAATCCTCTCTTCACTCCCCTTCCGCCAGTAATGAAGGATGTCACACGACAGGTATATTGAGAGAACGAGCAAATACGGCTCAGATGTAAAAAAAAAAAGGGAACCTCTCTAGACATGCCACGCTTGTTTAATACCACGCAGGGAATGGCAATGGGGGGAGACACTTGGGGTTGAGGGCAAAGTATAAGAGAAAGGAAAGGAAATTGTGTGGAAAATTGGTAGACGCGAGTGGTTCACGGGCAAGGATTGTTGGCGAAGCAATCAAAATGCACCCCCAATGGCCAGGAACGCTTTGCTCGAACTCTTCACCAGATTCTGGTGTTCAGCAAGAGGTCACCCTCATTCTGCAAGCCAAGACAGGCCTTGAGGAATTGCTCGAGCGCCAGACGCTGGCGACTCAGAGAGTTCACAACACTAACAACCGAAACATGTTAGCTACTTATCGCGACATTCAGGAGTGAAATAGAACGCACTCAGTGCCCGGCTTGACAAGGGGAGCCTTAAGCATGTACGAAAGGAGCGAAAGCACGCTGTAGAGCGACTGGAACTCTCCATCCTCAGGGACCCTGCGATATGTGACCCGAGTAAGGAGTTCGGCAAGTACGGTTAGGTCGAGAATCAAAGGTGTTGCGAGAAGTGAGTCCTATAAAGGTCTATGCGTCAGTACCGAGAATATACCTGCCCATACATTTAGAGAGCGGCCGACCTCGCACTCGTTGAAGATGTTAAGGGTATTACGACCACCCATCATAATCTCGGAGTAATACTCGTCGATAGCGCGCTTGCTGTCGCCAACGGCAGGGACATACTTGATTACAACAACATGATCTGGGTGTTCGCCCTTTTTCTCTGCCAGAGACTTGTCGGCAGGCTTGTAGAGAAGGTGATTCGCGTCGACCATGTCGTCAACGACTGAACTCTTCGAGATTTCCTTACTCTTAAACTGAGCCTGACTGCTCAAGTTGCGACCGTCATTATTACCGAGGTGGTTGTAAGAGGCGATTGAGAGGGGCTTGATGCCAGCGTTCACGAGGAACTCGGCAAGGACCGACTTGACCTTGGTCTGACCAGACTTTAGGTCGTCTCCTCCAATAAACGAGCGCCTCTCCTCAGCAAGGGCGATACAGCCAGGAACAAACGTGTTCTGGGGCGCTCCGTTGATGAAAGGCGCGTCTTCGAGGATTGCAGCGACCGCGAAGAGGGTAGAAGGCGAGACTTCAGAGTGGCTAGTCTCGATGGCTTTCAGGAGGTTGACCGCAGTGTCGTTTACGCCCGGGATGAGGTCACTGTACCGCTCAGTGTTCGCGGTCCAGAACACGATAACACGGTCGAGTCCATGCGTGGCCTTGAATTCACGGATGTCGCGTCGGATATGTTCTAAGTGGTCCTGTTTGTTATCGCCTGGAATGACATTATCGGCGCGCTCGGACTGGTTAGCAGCGATAAAGTCGGGGTAGTAAATGGAAGGAAGTGGTTTGATCTTCGCCAGGTAAGGGGCCACTTGACGCTGGAGATCATAATCGAGAACCTGGGCGCGATTCATTGCCTTGTCGAGAGGCCAGGAAGAAATATCCCAACCACCGAGGACGAGATCATTTGGATGAACCATCGGGAGCACGTCGGAGATGGGGATGTTGAAATCCTTTCCCGTAGCGGGGTCCGTGCCAAGGCGCATGGTCGAGGCACGCAGCACGGAACCGATGTAATTAGGCGTCTGGAGGCCCTCTTTGGTCCTCCACGAGATATTGTAACGATTAGCGATGATGGTGGCGCTCAATGTACTACCATTGTTGCCGCCGAGGCCAACCATCATAAGGCTGAAGGCAAGAACGCGTTCAGACATGAGTTTGATCCCATACCAGATGACATACTCACCCAGTCTTCTGGACTTTACGAACGGTTTTAAACTCAAAGTCCTGGACTGTAGGAGTGACCTGGATCTTGTCCGCATCAGCGACGACATGGGCACCGCGATACTCAAATTTGGAAGTGATGTGCGTGTCAGTGAAGTGAGAAGTGGGAGAGTCACGACAACGGGGATGTCACGACGAGCAGCGGTGGGATGAACGGGGGCGCTATCGATAGCGGCAGTGTCTACATGCCCATTGGTGTAAGGACCGGTTGCGTGAGGTGCCATGATAGAAGTAAGAGTAGAGAGGGATGAAAAAGACCAAGTTTAATGACAAGATCTGGGGCCTCCGGACGAAGAGTGCTTTCCGCGATAGTGATTATGAGCGCTGCAAAGCTGATTGCTGTACATCCACTGGGGAGATGAGATGGAGGATGTGATGGAGAAATTGATGCCCTTTATATTGAAGCCGGATGCTTTTCTGGGTACTCGGGAATAGGCCGAAAACCCTGGAAAACCTGCATGTCTGCAGGGTAAAATTCCCAACAGAACAAGTGCCAGGCATCGTGGACCCGACTCTCACGGGAGCACAGGGAAAGCCACCCCTCCTCCACGTTTTGCGGCTCTTTTTTTGCCCAACCACAATTTTGGTAGGCAGACTTCATTCTTGCTATAATTGGCCCATGACCTCGTTATCGAAAATATCACTTCGATTCGGCTGAGGGTTTGTCAGGATTACGACAACACCCACCAGATAAGATGTCATCTGAACTGGACTGTGGGCTCATCCCAAATAATCGATCGATATTATTCAGGTGCCTGCTTAGAATGATAGGATCGAATCATGATAAGGCATGCATAAGAGAGCACGTCGAAGCTCAAATGAGGCAAAATGGTTCAAAATAGTATATTCTAGAACTTGTGGATGCCATCGTGATCTGTAAGTGCTTGCCCTCAGGGCTGTGAAGCTGCAGGTACGCGTGATAGAGCCACGCCAATTAATAATAAGGATTGTTTTACGCCAAGGAGTTCGAGTATAAGCCAACGAAGCAGTGTGCTGGGCTGGGGCTTGCTCAGTTATAGTAGCACTTGGCTTCAACCACAGAGCGGTTTCGATGGGTATAGATTTTCTCGTGAGAGAACAGTCCCTAGTGGGAAGTCCCCAGAACTGCTCAGGGGCGCTCCTTAATAGCGTAACGATCAATTTGAACCGGGATCAGTTGCTTCCTCTCAGATAACAATTCGAAGGATGTTGTCTGGCCACAATTCATGGAACGACCTGGTTGCAGAGAGATGCAGAAGCCAGAACACGAAAGGCGTGAATACCCGGGCAGGGTGTGCTATTTTTTGAGGCGGTTACGGAGGCAGTCGCGGAGAGCCATATGGATAAGGAACCTTGGAAAGGAACCCACGGCCCCAGCCAGTGTCGCACAGCGTAAAGGAAGGCAGGCTAATATCTAGCGTTGTCATGGAATGACGAACTAAACGAGTGAGCCACGCTTCTTGACCCAAGGTAGGTTGTTAATGCGATGCATTACTTGGTAGTGGATGATGGGCTTCTTGTAGGCACCGTGAGTCAGGAGGTACCAATTACCTTTTCCGCACGATCCAAGACGGTTGTGGAGGAAAGAAAATAGGAGCTCACAAAGTACACCATATCCAATTGTGTGACCTGATACCATGCAAAAGAAATCGAATGACGGCGTGGAAGTTTATTGTCAATCGTGTTTCAGGGCGTCTCCTTCCTCAAAAGCATACCACACGGGAGAATGAAGCGTCTAAATCTATTAGGGCGCATGCTCTTCCCACCGTTCCGAATAACCCCCGAACCCGATATTCAAGGGGTTGGAACAATAAGCATGCGACCATACATCCATGAAGATGCTTCTAAAAAAGGGACGATAAGGCGTCGTTTCAGCGCGGCCCTCACCACTGCAACGCCACAATACATACTTTCACGGAAAGAAAAACCATTCATCTTCAGCAGATTTGACGTGTGATCCCCGAGGTGCGGTGTCTGTAATAGATAACACAACAACTCGCCATCGGTGGGTCGAAACAGACTTTCGTTGGGTTCGTGGTCGGGTAGATAAGCCAGAACCACCGCATGATTGTGCTTCCACCCCCGGCCGCCTAATTTCAAGGGAAATCGACGTGATTAAACTCCCGGCTTCCGTCCCGTTTGAAATCAAGGGTTCGATGGCCGCTAGAATGATCTTGAGGACATTTGATAGCATCCTGGCTGGGAACCCATCCCATGGACTTAAATTATCATGAATATCAAGGCAGTTGCGACAAGTTGCTTGGTTTTGCAATGATCAAGGCAGGGGTGAATGGAACCGCGACTGATCTTCTCACCTTGACCATGACAAGTCCATCCTTATCAGCGACAACAATGGGATATTGTTCGTGGATGCTCCAACAATTGACGAGGCCAATGCTGGGACACGATCGCCGCGATAAAAGTTCTAAATGACGGATATCGAACACGATGCGAACGAAAAGCAAAATGCCGAATGATGAGACCTTCGCCTCGTAAGAGAACACTGGCACGTCACGTTCCACTGCCCCCGACCTCCGATCAACTGTCTCGCCCGAATCATCGTGGCTGAGCAGCCGAAGACATTTGGGAGACCAACGCAAGGTCGGATCGATCAACTACATTCGGAGGCAGCCGCTCCGACGCTCCACAAGGGCCACAACCACTGGCGCAAAATGATGGGCGCCTCGGTGACCCAGAATAAATCGTATTCCGCTCGTACAAGCACGATCAAGACAACCTTATTACTACTCTTGATTCCGCCATATTCCCAGTGAACGAGTACGCGATCCAGCACTTACTCACATGAACCCAGCCATCAGAATATGCATCGGGTAGCGGCGACAAGCGCCAATCCCCGACTCTTAAGCCAGTCTTCATGTGGATATTTTCCATCAAGTTGGTTTGTGTATGCTCAAGAAGACAGGGTTCAATTGAACTCATGAGGGGGGAAAAGAAGGACGAAGGAAAAGAGAATATGGAGGTTAGCATCGGAGAGGAACAATGTATACTACCCAAAGGAAATCATGCATACGTCCTAGGTCGGTACAAATGTCGTGCGACAGTATCATACACTCAATGGCAAAACAGCCATTACGTACCCCCACTGCAGATTATCTGTGATGCGCTATCTTCGCAATGCCCGCGAAGGTTGGGAAGACAACCTGCGGATCGCACAAATCGTCTTTGGCAAGCGGGAAGTTTCAGCCCACAGTCTTGAATATCAAAGAGAGGAAAACATGGCGAGGAAGGAAAAAGTGACGCAGCGTCGACAATATCGCGAATTAATCGACATAGCCGAGAGTCATGAAGGAGACCTACTATTTGCGCGCTGCATATTCGCAGCCACATGGAGCCCAAGAGACACCCACAATCGGGGAACATAAGGCACTCCTCCAACAAAGGATCATAGCGTTTACAGTCTCAGGAACAATGAGAACCGTATTCAAGATATCCAATCCAAAACGAGAAGGCGAGGCTGCATAATTCAATTTAAAGGACACTGTAGATTTGCCAATCATACAGAACCTCATCGCCCCAGAATGTAGGGAAGCAGCCGCTGTTGGCAGCTTTGCCTCCAGACAGACCAAATTGGAGAGCATGGAGACTACAACTCTTCTCAACAGGGTTCAAGCCACGTACGACAAGCCAGAAGGATTTGGACTGGACATGTGCACAAGGAGGATTTGGGTCCACTTCGGCCCAAATGATCCCTCAACGATGGGTTCGAAATCGGCTATAGGGAGAGGCAATGGGAAAGGGTAATCCAAGGCGATATTGAACTGTGACCATAATCGACCCGCTTGCAACAGCAAAGCTTGCACGATCCATCCCCGCACCCATAGCGGACCCTTCGACAAGGGAGCCCCCATGAACCCTAATTGCGCAGATCGGCCCATGCTAGTGGCGATTTCACTGAAAAGCATTAATTCTCTCACCATACGAGGGTGTTGAATTTCCTAGAGGCAGCCGCCTGAACATGCAGGATCATAAAACCCATAATCATGCGCGATGATGACGATAACATCACCATGTTTGTTGTTTGATGGGCAGGATGGGTGGGCCTGAACAATGGTTCCTATGATACACCCATTTGACACATTAGTAAATAAGGAAAGGGACATAAAAAAGAGCGGCTGGGACCCGCTCCTGTTGCACACAAGTAAATAGAAACTTACCTTATCGCAGCCAGTATTTCCGAACTAGAAAACTCGCGAGCAATGGTGTTCTGGAAAAGAAACAATTTCAGTGCTCTACTGTGAAGAAAAGCCCTTCGGCCACAAGTGATCAATAGCAACTCTAAACAGGCCTGTTTCCGGGGAAAACTGGACGCAAGTAAGGTTTCAAAAAGCATCAGTACGACCTTGGTAGCCCAAGGTAATTAGGCAGAAGCGGGTTGTGCGCTGAGGATGAGCCAGGAGGTACATGGGAGACAGTCACTAAGAACATTGGCAATGGCCCCAATGTAAGTATAGGCATCCCGAAACTGATATATATGCAGGGTTGAAGGAGTCCCAACGGTGGTCGAACTGGCCCGGTAGGCACGTTGGTATTCCGAGACCATCAGTGGTGGCGAACTGATATAGACCGGGACACGACAGGAGGATATACGGATTTCAATCAGCAAAGATGTCATACATCCTATGATCCTGACTCACCTGCAGCACCGAAGAAACATGGCTCATAATAGTCATTTGCATTGTTATTTGTATGGAGGCACACGTCAGGGATGATGGAGGGAGGATAGGATGCCGAAATCAATTCTAACGCTGACCATATGTCCTTTGCTTACAGACAACAGCTCATACGATCGTCGGGTTGGCTCGGTGGGCATGTGATAAAATACCAAATCGGGTGGCACAGCCGTGGACGCTACCGTCCTAGATTTCAGGGAGCAAAAGCGGGGACCTAACAGGGGCGACAGTGGTGCAGTGGTATCAACTCGTACGTGCTCAAGACGTCTGTTGACGAACATGAGGCAATACGAGCCCGGGGCGCACAATCTGGCGAGCATGTTGTTTCCTTCATTACCGTCGCTGATATGATTTCGCCTGCTGTGGTGCATTGTCTGTAAAAAAACCCGATCCCGCTTATGGGTCTTGTGGAGACGAGTGATTATACCCATAGTTGTCTGAGATGGGATACCAGCAAGAACAAGTACGAGCTTTGGAAAAGAACAGGCGATAAGCTGATAACGAATAAGTCACATGATCAGATACCCCAATATAGTGTCACAGACGTCCACACATCAGAAAGCTACGGAACTGAAGAAAGACACAACTAGACCATTGCATGAAACCCTTAAACGTATCAGAAAAACAATGATAATCGTAGTCTCAGCGCTATCGGTGACACGATTTTGGGCGGAACTCAATTGATCGGAACCAAAAGCATGCTCGCCATAACCCTTCTCTTTCAGAGTCGGGGACCCCCTCGGTTCTGTGTTTGCCAAGCTCCCTGAGCTTCCCATCCACGTCTCGAGGAGTGATTCAGTGCATGACGGACCCGTGAATCTCACTGGCCCGGAATCTTACATTGCTCTCCTTCGAGCAGTGACTCCATACTGCAGGAAAACACTCTTTCTTGGGATCGTTAACCTGATGGGCCCTTGTTGGACACTTGGCCTTGACAAGTGAGCTGTGCGAGGTCAGTCACTCCGTATCAGTACGTTGAGATTACGACAAGCCGTTAAATTGTCACGTCGCGTGGCCTTCGCGGCCATTAGTGAGAATGAAAACCAAACCAAACCGCTCTATGAGTCTCCGTCATCGAATGGAAACGGGGTCCCGACAGTACAAGTGTTTCATGAATATATGTTCGTATCTCTTTAGATATTCGGCCAACGACAAAGAAGGGGCCGAAGAAAATGAAAACGTCGACATCAAGTAAGGAAGAACAAGGCGCTGGACGAGGTACTTTCAAAAGCGATGTTTTCAATTCATATTCACTATTTTAACTAAATTAAACTCACCATAGTATGCACAACTGGATGCTCTACAATCCGTTCCCTCCCAGGATATACTCGATAGCAGCGTGGACGTTTCCTGCCGTGGCAAGGAGAGCACGAACATTCTGCGAAGCATTCGTGAACCCCATGTCGTTCAGTTGCTGGAGCTGCACCTGTGCGTGCAAAATTCGTTAGGCGTGTACGAGAAGAGCTCAAGAACACTTGCCTGGAATCTCTCCTCTACAGGTCTGCTGTCCGTAGGGGGGGCGGGTGCACCACCTGCACCACCCCCGAACCCTCCGAATCCGCCTGGACCGCCGAGCAACTGTGCCATGAGATTCGGATCCACCATTCCAAATGGATTGCCTGCTCCCGCCGTAGGATTGACCCTACCACCTGAACTGGAAGCCCCACCAGCACCGCCAGGACCGAGGAGAGACGCGAATGGATTAGGCGCAGCAGTACCAGTAGCACCCGAGGCACCACCACCTCTGGCCGCTTGATCAAATAAGTTGGCAGGTCCACTTGTTCCCCCGGTGCCAGCCGCACTGCCAGTGGCAGTACCAAGACCAGTAGAGGCGCCGGTTGACCCTGCCCCTCCAAACAGGCCACCACCTCCGAACGGGGGCGGCGGGTACAGGCCACCCATCCCCATGTTAGCAGGATCGAAGCCCGCAGCACGCATCTGCGAGGCCGTCTGGAACATCTGCCGTAGCGAATCGGGGTTCGAGATCATCTGCTGGAATTGCGGGTTCGCGAACATCATACGCAACTGTGGGCCCATTCCTGCGAGGTTTGGATCCTGCAGAAGTGCATAATGGGAAGGGAAAGATGGAGTAGGGAAAACCATGTTCAGTGATGGCAGTACCTCCTGTTACACGGATATATACGCACGGACGCGATAAGTTGTTCCACGAGAGCAGGATTAGACATCATAGACGCCATTTGTTGCAAAAACTGAGGTGATTCCATCAAACTCTGCATCTGCGCAAAAGAAAAGCCATGTGTGTGTGTACTCAGGAAAGGTAGCTACTAACAAATAGGAAGTCAGGGACACACCATATTCGGATCGTTCGTGTTGACACCGGTTCCTGCAAATGGGTTGAAGCCTGCCATAAGACCGTGGCCCATGGGTCCGTTCAGGAGAGTCAGCGGATCAGAGGGATTCTGCCCAGTCTGCATTGTTGGCAACTACGATGTACGTGGACTCTGGAGTCGGCTGCGTCTACCAATGCTCACAAGAAAAGAGGGCCTACCTGCTGTGGTGGTGGCGCAGAGGCCGGATCAGTGCCGGCTGGGCGTGCGACCCCCTTGACCATATGAATCGTATGCGATCTAGAGGAGCAAAGCTCAGCACCCGGCAGATAAGAGCAACCATCCCAAGTAGAGAGCCAATGCGTGATGCACGAGCCTCAGTGGCAATGACAGCAACATTGGACGCAACTCACGATTGGATCTTGTACGTCGATAACGCATCCTCATCTTTCAAGACTCTCCCTGTTGCGTACCAGCCGACGTTCAGTGCCAATATTATCAGACGAAGAACCAGTACGCAGAGGGACTCCAAGCGCGATGGACGCACCGCTGTAGATCAGTCGCTGTCTATCTGCCTCGACATCCGACCGCTCCGCAATCGCCTGCTTCAGATCACGAACTGTCTTGTCAAGTGCGATGGTGATGGTGAGCTTGAGCTCCGAGGGGCCCTTGATATTGATTGAAACTTCGTTCGCCGTCGTCGCTGTAGGATCTGACATGCTGTACGACACCCAAAGGTGAGAAAGTATGCGGTGACGAAAGTCGCCGGATGCAAATTGTATCTCGGAGCTTCTAAAGGTTTCATCACATGCATTGTGGCTTTGTGGCCGCCACAATCCTTTAGCGCCCCTCGTTAGCGACGGCAGGCCGGCAATGAGTGGCAATAGGGCTATACACTGGATAGGGGGGCAAGATGTGTACAAATGAAAAAAAGCGGGGGAAACGGGGGGTCTGCTGATTTTGCCAGAGATGGGGACCATCGGAAAAGGTAAAGTCATCCACAGATCTGATAGGAATCGAAAGAATTACACTTGAAAGAGCGCATATCCCCATGCTCCACATTGCACTCCGTCTCGCGCCTCTTCATTCCGACATTCTCGGGCCTGGGCAGGATCCTTCCTCCACACCCTAATTGAACAGTCATCGCCAGATGTCAGCAGCTTTTGTGATCAATCGTCGTGAGTCCTTCACGTTTAAAAGCAAGCAGAAACAAGGCACATACTGAATCGAAACCCCAGTCAACAGAGGACACCTCAGCAGCATGGCCACCAAGCACCACTGGCTGCCTGTCTTTGATATCAGCCCCAATGCGCAGAAGCGTACTGACATCCCATAATAACACACGCCCAGTGGAACTTCCAGCCGCTAGGTATGCCCCGGAGGGTGATATCGCAAGGCGCGGATAAAATGAGTCGGTCCTCAGAGAGGTTGACTGGAGGGGATTTGGTGTGTGAGCCAGCATCGGGGGCGAGGTCGCACTTGGAGTCGCCTGTTCGGAGACAGATTCATCAAGACGATACGTGTATATACTATCGTGAAGAGACCATAGCTGAGAAGCGGCTTAGAGCGAATGGAGACAACTCCTACCGTCCATTCCGTCCCAATCCCCATGCTACACTACCGGTCTGATCAAGAGTCACACTCGCAATAGCTCGGGAGCGCCCGGCCCCTAGTACGTGGTCACCAGCCGCATTCATCATTATCGTTGTAGGGTCACGCGAGACTGTGCATGGGACCAACGGGCCCGTCCTGCTGAGACTCGGAGATGCGATCGCAGGTAGTGCAGCGCGTATATCCCACGTTTTGAGAACCCTACGCAAATCGATGAGCTCGAGACACGGAATAATGTCTCGATCTTCATACCCATTTGAGCTCCCACTGGAGACAATGTGATTGTCATCATGAGGAAGATAATTTAATGAAGTCACAGAACGCAGACTTGTCTTGATGAGATGGTTCCGAAGTCAGCTTTTACGCAATGAACATCAATCCATTAGCAGGAGCTTACATTCTTGGCTCTGTGTGCTTTTGTCTGGGCCTCACCATGAGCTTGTACAATGGAATAAACAGGTGAATATGCTGCCGAATTAAAACGATGTTGGTACTTGTTTCAATAAGGCGGACCTCAAGTGTACTGACCTAGTCCGCACTGGGGGCCTTGGCGGAGATCCCAGAGATGGATGTCTCCATCACGAGAGGCAGAGGCGAGTAGGTCTTGGTGAGTGCTGTTAGCTTGGCATTCTGATTCCAAACTAACCAAAGTGGACATACTGGGATTCAATGGATTCCACAACGTATTCTTGACGGTAAGTGTGTGTGCGTTGAGAACTCCAATTCGTTTTTGAGTTGCCACATCATATATTGCTGATGTGTGGTCGCCGGAGGATGTGACCTGGAGTTTGCACGAATAGAGTAAATTTAGAGTGATGATGAAGATGAGTGAGTGGGGAAAAAAGGCTCACGATTTGAGAGTCATCAGTGCTCCATCGCAGATCAAAGATGGCATTGTTGTGAGCAGGGATGGTTATTCGCTGGGGCTCTGTTCGGTGCGGATTACTAGATGATTCAGGAGACAGGAGACTGATCGTATACCTGGATCACAAAAGCCTCGCGGAGCCATGCTTAGAAGTTCAATGGTGCCTTCCTGAGTTGCTGTTGCCATGAGATGATTGCGACCCTGCTTAGCCCCTGCACAGACGGTCAGCGAGTTATTGTCGATAGGTGTGAATAATAGGCACCATTGCTGTACATAGAAGCAAACGGTGTGGAGTAAGTGGTAGCATTTTCATAGGAATGTATTCGGTACGTGTCGGTTTTGTTAGATGAAACGAAAGACTCGAGGACTACGCGTGAGGATGCTGCAAGATGTGTCGGCAATGGTCAAGACTCAAGAGACATAGAAGACCAAAAATCACTCACAAAGCTGACGACGCCAAGGAAAGACAAACCTATCTCTCCCACGCTGCGGAAGGGTGGCGTGGGGTGTCGGAGTTGGCTCGCTGACGTCGACGGTACGCTCGATGGTGTCAACACGTCGCCGTTTCTTTGCCCGAATTGTCTCTCCAGAAAAATCACGGAGAGAATAAGGCTGTAGAGTGTTAGTGGACTCATGGAAGACGTGAGAAGGAGCGGAATGTGGTGAAAGAATCATGGTCCAAGTCCTCGTTTGCTTCCGCTTAGTCGCCTCGCAAATATAAACAAACAAAAAAGATCACGTGAAGGTGACCTCCAGCTCATTCGCGACCTGCGAGAGCAGGGAAAGCTAACAAACTTGGTTAGTATCACGCCGACAACCCCATCCTATATAGTGGTCCACTTGTTTGCCGAGCAGCAGAAGTACACCATATAGAAGACTTGGGTAGCGATGTTTACGCTTACGTACAGTACATGTCTTACACCTGGATGGAGTAGACGGGGCTAAAATTTACGGGGTACTCTAGCAAAATACAAAATAAAAGCTGGTGTGACGATGCAGTACAATGTGGAAAGCGACGATCACCGTCTCGCATAGAGTAGTTGCAATGCAAGTTCCTCATCATCCGCCAAGGCCCGACTCACATTTTTCGAAGGTGCGTTGATGCTTGCTCCTCGTCTCCTCTTCGGTGGGGGTGGTAGCGCCTCATCATTGTCGGACTCATCGGGAAGGTCGAATGTAGGGGATACGTATCCATCGTCCGGAACGGGCATTAATACGGGTGCCAACCTCTCCGTATCGCCACGTTCCTAAGGAGTATGGATGCCTAGTCAGCATCGAAACTGGCCCGAGCGACAAAGAAAACACTTACAGCGGCCTCACGCTCCTTCCGCTTCCGCTTCTTCTCCTGCTTCTTCTCCTTCGCGAGCTGTTTATCTTGCACATCCGCGTCTTTTAGCTTAGCTCGTTCTGTCTCAGCGAAAACCCGCCCAGCCGCGGCAACATCGCCTTTCCGGAACTCGACATCGTTCTCCATCGCATATGCATTATGCGCATTCCCATCCTCGTCAAATATCAACTTGCTTGCAAAGTTGGGCGCATTTTTGGCCAACGCTTTCTTCGACGCGAGCGCCCTGCGTTTCCGCTTCGACAAGTTCTCTGTCACAATGTTGGGATCTTGAAGTGATGGCGGAAGTTCGTGGTTAGCCCGCTTCAGAGTAATGAAATCTTCCTCTTCGTCGCCGAATCCGACAAGATCGTCGCCTGCCCGGTCCACTAGTTTCCCATAATGTTCTGAAAGGATGTTCTGATTCGTGCGCTCGAACATCCTGTCGTACTTCGTTCGGACAGTCTGTGAACAATTGGGGAGCCCAGTAAGAATGGGAAAATTATCGCCAGGATATTCTTCCGTACTTTGTCTTTTCCCGACGAACCTGGGTCGCCGCTTCCTTTGGATGGGATATGGGTTTCCTCCTCCCCAGAAGATGCCACGCCGGGATCTTCCTCCTCAGCCACGCCCACAGGAACAGGCGCAATGTGCTGTACGTTCTTTTTGCGTGAGGCAACGTCCTTGTTAACGAATTTCACTTTTGGAGCTCCTGGTAGTCCAAGAGATATCGCAAATTCCTTCAACGGTAATTCCGCAATCTTGAAGATCTCCTTGTCCTTGTGCAAGTGTACAGAACGCACATACGAGACAAATGCCTATTCAAAACCAGAGTGATCAATTGCCACACAACCATCCGTACCCATAGATAGTGGACGTACGCGTTGCCCAAGATACTTGAGTTCAGGGTCCTGGAATGCGAAGCTCTGGAGCTGATTCTGAATACTAATCGTCTTGCTTTCCTTGGGTTGAATCTTCTCCGGGGTGATGGCCTTGGTTGTTAGAGCCCGAAGCATACCCTCTTCTTCGCTTGGTAAAAGGAACAGCAAACTCTGCCCTTTTCTCTGATAACGAGCAGTCCGGCCCACACGATGGATGTAGGTCTCAGCATCCTCCGGTGCATCCAGCTGGATAACCCAATCGACAGCGGGAAAGTCGAGCCCACGGGCAGCAATATCCGTGGCGAAGAGGAAAGCGGACTTCATGCTCGTGAAACGTTGAAAAGTGTCTAAGCGCTTCGTTTGCTTCTGCTTCCCGTGGAGATGAAGCAATGGTATCCCAGGATGAAGTTTGCAAAAGGTCTCATAGACAAACTGGACCTGTCATTTCCAATCGTAATGAGGAGTGTGAACGGAAGGCAAGGGAATGGGAAATGGGAGTACTTGTTTGCAGCTTGACAGAAAGACTATGGCTTTGACTTCTAGATGTGTCTTGATGAACGAGAATAATGTGTCTAATTTTTTATCAAGCGTGCACAAGAGATAATGCTGAACCAGATTCTTCGGTGTCGCGGCATCATGAGCCTCTTCCTTGACTCCGACCATCTCAGGGTTCGTGAGACTCAGTCGGGCCAGATCTTTAACAGATTCTGTCTGAGTGGCAGAAAACAGCAGCGTCTGGCGGCTCTTCGGAAGATGCCCCAATATGGCATTAAGAGCCTTGGCGAAACCCATATCCAGAATACGATCGGCTTCATCGAGGACTGAAATATGATGTAATCAAAGGAAGGACTGGGAGAAGAGGACGATGCACGCCATACCCAATATTTGAAGATTGTCGCACTCGAAGCCGACAGTTTGGTCCATATGTTGTAAGAGACGGCCAGGGGTCGCCACCAGAATATTCATTCGTGCAAGCCTCTCAGCTTCGTCTTTAAGGTTTTTACCCCCAATGACAAGACCGGCTGAAAAACTGTGATACCCCCCAATCGCTCTGAGGACGTCAAATATTTGAATGGCTAGTTCTCGTGTCGGAGACAAGATAAGAGCACCCAGGCCATCCTGGGGACCCCATTTGTTTCGGTATAGAGTTTCAAGGACGGGAACCAAAAAGGCCAAAGTCTTCCCACTTCCCGTTCTTGCGGCACCAAGAACGTCCCGATTTTTGAGAGAAATGGGGATGCTCTTCGTTTGGATATCGGTCATCTTAACGAAAAACGCTTTTTTGAGGCCTGCATACACAACGACCGAGGAAATATTATGCATTTGGACTCATGTTGCAACAGGAAGACGAGATACCTCTCTTTGTCAAGTCAGAGATCGGAAGATCAGAAAACAACTCGAGGTCCGGAGAGGCAACCTTCACACAAAGTTTAGATACAATGGACATCGTTAATTGGCATGGCACTAACAAAGTTGAGAGCAGCATCTTCCAATCCCTTGAACTTTGCTACTTCCATCTTTCGTCGCATTTCCTTAACAGCCTTTCCCGTCTTTGGCTTCCCTTTCACAACTTTAATCCGCTTCGTCGATGGACCAGGACCAGCCTTTGCATTGTGCGACCTGTGAGGCACGGGCATCTTGCCTGTTTTTATGAACGGGAGATGCCGAGCTTTCGGCCACTTCTGGTTTCTATTCGCATGAGATCAACGCGATCGTAGCATTCGATACTGGACAGAAGCAAAAAACTACCAGGATATGCACATTACATGAATAAGAAAGGAAGAATGGATGATGGATGGCGAAGAGTAAGTAACAAGAACACTTTCAAACGAGTATTTACCAGCCCCCAAAACTTATGAACACGCAAGATAAGTACATCGTGCTGACCAAGAAAAGAATACAATGACAACAATGAATAAAGCCATTTCTGTGGGGAAGTAGCGAGAATGCAAGAATGTGCGAACGCTAGTGAAATAACAAGTAGCTTGTGAGCAGTCAATAATTTAGGACGAGTCACATGCGGAAGAAAAAGCGGTTCGCTCATTGAATTGACGTGGTGATAGCTGGATGTACACTGGAAGAGCTGCTGGTAGCGTTGGCAGAGGCCGTCACTGTTGATAAATGAGGCGAAAGCAACGAGGATACTTCCACAGGTGTTGGTAACCCCGAAATCCCCAAGATGTCAAGGTGGTACCTAAGAGCCAAGGGGAGTAAGATGCGGCGCAAGTGATGAAGACAAAAATCAACTCACGAAACAGGGACATGGGGTTGTTCATAATGCAACCACGGAAGTTGATACTGCTCGACGCTAGATGACAGGGATAAGCATACAAATTGAAAAAACTGAAGGTCGAGACTGACTTGACAGTAATAGCGTTGAAGATATCGAGATATCCAAGGGGAACAATTGCCAATGTTGCGAGAGCTCCCTGAGTCAGGACTACATTTGGAATTGGACCACTATTTGTTGACCCGTGAGGCTTAAAGTATGTTCAAGTGTCAATTGGTGGAGGTGGCGACTCAAATTGCAGGGGTACTTACGGCAACTCTGAGCGCGGTGAACCCTTGATCGAAGTGGGCATAGATCTCCCCATTCACACCCGAATCATTTTGGATGAAGGAGATGTCCAGCTCCGCGTCTAGGCAAATGAAGGTCATTACGGTACTAGACGAAACGATAATGATGTATAACGGACCTAACGGATTGTTTATATCGAAATCGACGGTGATGGTATTTGTGAGCAAAGTGGCCAAAGTGATGTACACATTGGCATGCGCTACAAGCTGCTTCCCAATCCCTTTGATGCTACTACTGAGCTTGACACCTTCTAAAGGCTGGCTGCAGGGAGGCGTATGGAGAGCTCGAAGCGTCGCCCTGGACGGTAACTGGCATGTCGCCGGATGAGCTAATGTACTGTGTAATAAAGCTCTGTGCCACAGTGTCATTGGCGTTCGCTGGCGCATAATGGAATTCCGCAGGGTAATCATGCGTCCCTGGAATAAGGTTAAATGGCTGAGATGGAGGATTGTCAGCGCATGAATGGCTGTTCCAATCGGATCCCTTACAGAAAGAACCGCATGACCAAGTTCCACGCCGTTAAAAATCGTAGGAAGCGCGACAGTATCGGTGAGAAGGGAGATATTGGAGGGATTGTTAAGTGTTGCTGTCAGCGGTGCCGTGATATAGGCACCATTGGATCCGCTGCCCGTGATGGATAGGTTCGATATCGTAGTCTGCCCATTGAATCTGTTAATGCCTAAGAGGCCGTTAAGAATAATCCTGTACCCATATACATGGAATACGAACCAGCGATAGTGGTTGTCACATTGAAGGGAACATCCGCAATCGGAACGTCTCCCACTGGAGTCCTAGCCACGATATCGACGGTTCCCCTGAGAACAGGAGCGATGCCGATGGTGTCAGTGATGGCCGCGAAGAGTGCCTCAAAGGCAGCGTCATTGACAGAGACAAGTGGGATGTTGTGGAACGTGAAAAACAGGTTCGCAGGATTTCCTGTCGAAACACCTCCATTGACGGGCTGACTAGGTATATTAAGCTAGAAGATGGTGTTAGAATTGACGAGTGGTGAGATATCAGCACAACGTACGGTCGCAATATCTAGGTTCTCCGTTCCAAGGATGATATTCTCGGCACTATCAATAGGCTAGAGGCTTTCGATCAACACGAGCCTCATTGAGAAGAAAAAAACGCCCGTACCTGCAGAGAGAAGCCGAAGGGATTCCTAAACACAGCAACGGTGTCCTTGCTGCTGGTCAGTGGGCTGAACGTGTGGCTGGTATCCGTGAGTACCAGTTCCAGATCTCGGAGGTCGATGGATTCAATAATCTGAACAGCGGAAGTCAATATTAGGGGTGAATACTAAGACGCAGTAAGTACCTGATAGATATGACCCGGGAGAATAACCTGCAGCTGGAGTGTTTGGAAAGCCGCAGTACTAAAGTGATAAGTGAGATCAGGCCTGGCTTTAGTCTGCCCGTAGCCGGACACTTACAGCCACGTAACGGGGGTGGACTGCGCCCCATAAACGCTATTACCGCGAACTTCCAAAGTCTTCACATACTTTTAGTGTTATAGATCTGGAGAGAGCAGCGCGACATCTACGGACCTGATTCAGACCCTTTAAGAAGGTTGTAAAGAGATCACCGAGATGAAGAAGATTGTTTCCAGTTTGCGGTATAATGCGCCCAGAAAGATGCGCAGAGATGACTGCTTGCGGAGCGAGGACAAGACCACTAGCGCTTAGGGCTAAAATTCAACCGAGAATATATAGTCAGCTGCACTGTGGTCAGCATTGACACGAATACTCACGCCCAATGGTTGTACCCTCAAAGGCCGCAGTGAATGCGACATTCCTGGAGAAAGCATCGATGCGTCAGACAATGGGGGTACCTGGGACCTCAGGATCATACCCAAGCTCGATGCCGAGATTTGATGCTGAGGGAATCAATGCATCGGTGGAAATTGTAATGCCACCGCTTGGATCATCTCCAGGCTAAGAAGTTTGGGAATCAGTCTAAGGGATCTGACACAGAAAAGAGGATGCCCCAAGTACCAAGTTGAAGTTGCTAATCGTGACTCCAGGAAGATTATTGAATGCCGCGAATGAAACTTGTTGCGTGAGCACCACTTTGTCGAAAATTATATTCAGTGCCTCTACCCGGACAGTGGGGGAGCTAATGGTCCACGTGAAGTTCGAGTTGTGCAGAATATACGTAGCGAAGGAAGTGAAACTACGCAAAATTGGACGGTAAGGACGGTGAAGAGGGTAGAGAATCTATGGTCGTACCGAGCCTGGTTTGTAATCGTCAACGTCGCGCTAGATTTATAGTTCGGAACGCCGATGTTCGCGGCAGCACAGATTGGTGGGAGAACGATGGTGCCAATATCTTGCCCATTCCAGTTGATATTAATTGGATCAGGGAATGTAATCAATGCGTCAAGGGGACCAGTGTTGAGAACGGATCCCTGAAGGGATAGACTCAAAACCGGTGTTCTTAACATTGCTGAGGGGGAAATCATCAGCAAAAAAAGTCAGACTTGGGAAGGGGCATGACCGTACGTGATATTAGCTTCAGTGAAGCTAATCTTGGCTCCATTGACCAATTTTTGTACGATTGGTGGGGCGACGGCCATGATCAAATTCAATGCACTTGAGTCCGTCTATGGAATATTGATAGCAAAAAATGAAATTAGTAACAGAACCCAGAACAACCCACTTCGGTGACGAACATTGGCCGTGACATTCCTTTGACTGAACGAGAGGGATGTAGCATAACTGTCTAGATCCAAATCAGACGACACCGCGAGATCAACCTTCAACCCAACGAGTGATTTGAGAATGGCAGAGTCAACGTCGAATTGTTGCCCGCTGTGAAGAGGTGAGCATCACATTGGAGAAACGGGGAAGGCAGGTAATGTGCACCTGACGCAGCTGGGGCCACTGGTTGGCTTCGTTGCAACAATGGTAGTCTTGAAAGTAGGGTCATCTATCACCAGCTGGAACAGTTCTGGAAGGGGACCAATATTGACGCCGTTTAGTGCGCTCTGCGATGCCAATAGGAAAATGATCGTAAGGGGATCTGTATTAAACTATACACAGAATTACGTGAGATGTTATCAGAGGGCTTGCAACAGATAGGACCCCGAAGCATACGTTCAAGTTTAGACTTTGACTTGTAATATTCGTGTGGCCGTCGGCGTGGATGGCACTGGCAGGAGTCACATCGATGGTGGCAATACTCAAACGATTTTGGTATGTGGCGTTTGCGACAATCTGGGAGAAAGATATGGATGAATCGTGGGATCAAAGAAGGAGCAGAATTTTCTTCACCTTGTGGATATTGATGGCGGCAGTGAAAGGGTTTGCCAAGACGAAAGTGAACTGGGCGATTTTGGTATGAGCGATATTGTCCGGGAATACGATCGCTAGAATGGGGTGTGGGTTAGATTCATGCCTTCGTTACAAAAGCAGGATGACGCAAGCTAAATAAAACATACTCGTGGATTGAATCAAATTAGCGTGCATGGAGGGAATAGTTGTGGATAGCTGACAGGTATCAAGACAGTGATGGTCAAGAACTGGGTCACCCCATTACATACAAACGAACGCTCACCGATATGGCAGCAAGAGCTTTCTGCAAGGAAGCGATCGGCGTGGTAGACGAAGTGCCTGCGATGCCTGAATGGCCGTTGAAAACGACGAGTTTCTATTGGCAGCAGTCCGGGTATGTGAAACTAATGAAATCTCACTGGTGATCGTATCTATCCCCGAAATGTAGTTTTCGAGCAGGGTGCGTCCAACGGGAACAGCAGCACCTCGGGGCTGGAAATGAACCTCTGAAATCAAGGACGAAGGTTAGTCACGAGGATTCGGTTGGAGGGACGTGCCGACGGGACATACGAGTATCATACGATCCTACTCCGGGAATAATCACAGCATTCGGCTAGAAGAGACGATGATGTGTCTTGAGTATGAGCCAAATTTCCTCAGTGTCAAGGGACAAAATACAGACAATTATGGCAACACCGAGGTGCTGTCCTTGCAATTCGAGGGCGAACGTGACGTCTCCAGTCGAGATAGTGATGTTGCTTGGGTTATATAATGCTATGAGAATCAACGATTTCTCAATTTAGGACTATCGATTTCCCATACTCATTATCCTCAATCACCAACCTGTCTTAACAGTGATGAGAAGATAGTCCTTATAGCCATGGGCAACATCAAGTTGGGAAACGTTCGTCGGCTGGGCGTTTAATCCTTGCAATCCCGCTAGGCTGGTGTCGACGCTGAAGGCTATATCCTGGATGACAATGCTACCAATTGCCGTAGACGCGGTAGCATTCGCAGATCCAATAAGCTGAAATGTCTCGGTCTTGGCCATCGTAGTATCCGCGAGGAACTGCGCGAAATTCGCATGCTTGTCACCGTAGACGTTGAACGGTATGGATTTGAAACTCAGGTCAATAATGCGCGTTGCAACATCGGTCGTAGTGGACAAAGTCGGGAACGGAAGCTGCGCGATGTATTGCCCCTGGTACGCAATCCTCATGAGAGGCTGCAGAGCTGTGATATCGATGGGAAACGCGAACGGGAGCTGGAAAGCTGCGACGGTTGTGTTGCTCCCAGCCGGCGGGTCCCACGCGGTGCCCCGTGTGAAGGCGAGCGACAGGTCTTCAATCGTGATCGAGTTGATGACCTTGAGATTTGATGGAGCGGGCAACTTTACCCCAATACTACATAGAGACACGATATTATGCTCATATCGTCATCATAGAGATTCAAGAAAAGATAAGAATGGTGCATACGACAGTGATTTGATAGCGTCTCGAGCCACGAAGGTCCGCTGGTTCCACCAGCAGTGTCGCCGTTGACAGTCAAATTGGAGAAGATCCCGTGGACATCTACAAAAAGCAGTATGTACCCGTGAGTGCCATGCACATCATTTACAACGAATATGCACCTACAATTGGTAAAGATCGATCCCAGATCCGCTAACCCTTGAGGTGTCGTCTGCGGGATGAGACGCCCAACAAGAGGCAGGCCGATAGTTGACGCAGGGGCCAATACGAACGGGTTTGCCGACAGAACAGGGCCGATGTACGTCGTCTCATAGTAATTGTGAAATCCGATACTGCTGAGCGCGATGCCAACTTGCGACGGGTTCGTCACGACCGTGTTTAGAGTGAGATGAACGCCACCAGCGGGGTCATTCGCAGGGAGGTCAAAGGACTCAACGATAACACCGTTCTGCAAACCGTTCATCCCTTTCAAACTGACACTCTTAGAAAACGAAATGTTTGGAATAGAAATCCCTGATAAGACCACAAGTCAGGATCAAATTCACATAGATAGCCTCCCAACAAGCAGAGATGGGAACGTACCGAGCGCCGAGACATCTAAGTCTGGCGCCGAGATGGTCCAATTGAAGGATTGCTGCGTAAGCAGGGCTTTTGTAAAGTCGGTCAGATGGGTAATGTCGGCGACCTGGAACGCGCTGTTCGAATTAAGCGTAGCGCCGACATCTCCAACTAGAGTTTACGATAATAATGAGAAGGACTGTGAATAACAAGCACATTGGACAAACGTACCGACGCTGACGTTGGGCATTGTAATTGTACCAATGGGAGCGCCATTCCACACAACCACAAGTCCCGAAGGGAAATTAATCACAGCGTCAACTGAATTGATAGGACATAGATCAATACATCATATACCCAAATGATGGAGTCGAATAACCTACAAGGCCCTGCAGAAGTTATAACCCCATTGAGTTGCACACTGAAAGATTGTTCCGCCGGATTCGTGATAAGCACAGTATTAAGACTCAGCACCGCCCCATCGACGATCTTCTGCACGATAGGTTGCGCCAGGACGGGTAACAAATAGTTCAACGTGCTATCGGTCTGCACCGACACTTGCTTCTGTGAATACGTCAAAGTGGTCGAGTACTGACCTATGGTCACCGAGGACGTGAGGCTGATATCCGCTCTGAGAATTTTGAACGCCGCATCAACTGAATGATGGTCAGTTGAACCCACTGCAAACGACAGATGCATTAAAGATATAAGATATACTCTCATTTTGGGAGAAGACGAACGTATAGATATTAGCCCGCTTATCAAGAGAATCCCGCTTCACGGTCCCTGGCTTCTCTGTGGCGGTGGTATTGACAATGGAAGGTATTGGTAGCCACCAAGAGCGACGATACCGTCGAACTGTGTGGTGCCAAGATTTGCGTCAATCGCAAGCGCTCTCACAACGGTGAAAATGGATGGTGGGTTCAAATTGATCGTAAAATCCAGCTGAGGGGATGTCGTTTTAGCTTTTCCTTTGGCCGGGAACGTTACCGATTGCTCAATGGTCCCCAGAGGAATTCCATAGGCCGTTACAGACGAATTGATGGACGTGATGGACAGGTCGGTGCTATGAGCGAAAGGAAATTAAGAAACCCTCAATCCAACCCTTCCACTAATGCATGGAACCGGGAATTGTTACATACGTGAAAGGGTTCTTCAGGTCGACAGTAACGTGACTAATATTGTCGGCGTATCCGGTCGTTGGCAGCACCGTGAGTTTCGCAGAATCGAGAAGCGATGTGTTCAGGCCAGGCAGGGTGGTATGGGTGGTCAGACCCTCAAATGCACGTTGGAGTGAGATCACCTGGGTACTCCCATTGTATCCAGAGATAGTAAGGTCGGTGTCTAATGTGGTGAATCCCAATGAAGGAGTCCATCAGTTATAGAGTGTGAATTACTTCCGAAATGAAACTAACTCTGTTGACCAACGAACTGATTCAGGGTTTGGACACCCTGCGGAGTATCGTTAGGCGTGAACTTGGCCATGGCGGCCAATGTATTCGTCCCCATCGGCAGGCTCAGATTAGGGAGCAGAGCCGTACCAATCATACCCCCCTTCATGTACAGGGCAAGGTCCAGATCGCCGGCATTCAGATTGATACTCGAAGGATTCCAAATCTCAACTGGAAGAGACAATTTTAATTACTCCCCATGCTTACGCTGTCGACGATAAGTGAAAGACATACCGACAATCCCTAGGCTGATATAATCCGTCGTACCACCAAGTACATCAACCGACTGGATCAGCGTCGGCTTGGTGTTAAGGCTGTTAAACCCTCTTAGGACAGACGTGACATTGAACCTGCACAAGAAAGTCAATGACTGTGGGAGGAAATACGTTAAGAAAAGATCGGCTCCTTCGCACTTAATAGGATCGAGCGTTAAAACTCCAAGACTTAGATTTGCAATGGCGTGAGCATGGCCAACGAGTTGGATTACTGACTCTCTACACACCAATCCAAAGATAATATCGTCAGCAAATGAAGCATATCATGATAGTTGATTGGATCGAATGATATATAAGGACCAAACGAGACTCACTGTCCAAGAGTAAGATCATGAGCTGTGCGGGAAGGAACCATTAACCGCTAAGCGCTGAATCTTCAGAATAGAACCGGGTTCACTCACTGAATTGGGAGAATAAGCCATCGGCGCCAGGAGGGACAACAAGTGGCGTATCGTTCAACGTGATATTAACCGGCCCACCTGTCTCAGTCGAATTGTGCACGACGATATCCGACGTCGCAGCACCATCTGGAGTCGACAAGCCCGCGATCGCGGACCCGTTTTGAGAGATGTTGAAAGTGTTCTGGATATGGCTTACTGAGAGGCTGAATCCAAATGGAATGCCTTGAGAAGAACATGCAGGCGCGCACACGAACAGAAGATCAGATGTCATTGTTACTCAGGGGTGCAAAGAAAAGGTGTTCTACGCACTTAATTCGGCAATGATATCATTTGAGGCGGTAGCAGGCGCCCACGATGTCTCGGGTGTAAAGGTCAAGTTTAAGTACCCAATGTCAATAGACTGAATCGGGGCGATAGGTGTCGGGGACTTTAATGGAACATGGATCGAGAGCGCCGAGATTCCCGAGCTGAGCCACGATATGTAATCCCCATTGCTCTGGCGCGTGGACACGCCTTTGGCGAGGACGGGAACAGAGTCACCCGAGATGTACCCGCTGAACACTTGGCCGAGCACGTTCAGGGCGTGGGAGTCGCCAATATGGGGGACGAGAACCCCGTCCAACTCGATGGATGTGGGGCCCTCAGCGGCCTAGATCATAATGGGTCATTGTCAATCGTTTCGGGAAGATTGCGTAGAGGAGGGGTTACTTACAATACCAACGTTCTGCCCTGTGCCTTGACCCAAAAAAACATCTTGAGCGTACAGATCAAAGACGACGGTCCCCAACTGAATGTCAAAAGCACTGCAAGGCGATGAGGGAATATCTGGATCGGGACATGGTGAGAATATCACGTACCTTGGGTTCGTCAGGGTTTGATAAGCTTGAAAGTCAATGCCACCCGCAGGATTATCAGAAGGCAGATGGAAAGCGGTTAGCACGACTCTATTATTGAAACTGTTAATGCCTGAGAAACAAATGTTAGTCAAGTCTCTTGGCGAATGAAATTTACAAGTGGAAAAAAAAAAAAACACATGCCTGCGAGTTGAATATCGGTGGAAAAACTGAGACCGTTAACGACAGGGAACTTGAGGGCATTCACAGTAACACTCTCGCCTAAGGTGCAGCACATCAGGGTGGGCGATACACAACCACGCACACATATGGACCCACTTTTCAGCCTCCAAGTGAAGCGTTCACTGGTGATCATTGCTTGGGTGAATGCTCCCATAGCCGTCTCGTCGACGATGGCAAATGTGCTGTGCTGATTGAGAATAACTCTAGCTTTGCGAGAGTATAGAGGGGCGAGTGTCATCGTCCCCAATTTGATCTCTGTTTCATTTTTATATTCGTGTGATCCCGTTACCCAATATACCTAAACGGTTGTGAGCGATAAGAACGAAATGCGCGACGAACGTGACGTACATCAACAGGGTTGTTGAATGTGAGTTTGGCATTGATATGGCCTGAAGTGAGCAGAGTAAGCGCCATAATGAACGCGTTATTGTGTGGGGAGACGCTTAGACCGACCGGTGTGCGTTATTACCCCGGAAATAGAAAGATCAAAAGAGCCATTTTGAGGATTGCGAATGACAATGGATGTAATACCGACACTTGCGACATTGAGAATGCGCTAGGAAAATAATATTAATTTATTAATTTAGGAGGACGATCAGTCCCGGACAACAGTGCTTGCCTGGGCAATTCCATGGACGAGAGGATACAGAAGAACGAAAAGAAGGACAATGCCTAGGAGCGCCACGACTATGGTGGTCAGGATAAAAACTGGTTTTTTGTAGAATGGCTGCTTCTGCTGCTGAGACGCTGCCTGAACAGTGTTTGGCTCGTGCTCTGTTGTTGTGGCTCCGGCCACAGCGGCAGTGCTCCCCACGACTGCAGGGTCCGAGAATGGATCAGGATCATCGGCCGCCATGCCCATGGAGGCAGGGTATTCTGAATTAGAAGGAATGGTGAGGTATGAGCCAAACTGATGTGGGGGATAGAGCCAAACCTGCGAGTGGTGCTTGGGAATGAATGCTAGTGATGTCATCCTCAGACACAGGCGCGAAGGCAAAGCGCCCGACTTCAGCCATCTGGGCCATTGCTGAACGGGTAGAGAACAAGAAAACGGGCAGGTGGAGTAGAGCATTTCGGATACTTTTATTGAGGGGTCAGATGGGGTACTCTTGATTTGTATCCGAGGCGCGATGAAACATTTTCATCGAATTACTTACCGCCACGCGCCCGTGCACCATGCACATCACTGGGCTAACGACTCTCATCCAGGCCAGTGCGTGTCGCCGCCGCCCCGCCCCATCCCTCCGCCGAGCTCGACCATTTGATGGAGAAAATCCAACTTCTGGAAAACTAGAATGATCGCTTGAAGTTGGCTAGCTTATTTTAGGTTGCGTGATATTAATTTGGAATTCAGAGTCGGCTACGTACCGCCTAATGCCAGAATATCGTGGAGAATGCAGCAGTGCACCCTCAGGCACTGATGGAAGACCTGTTGGAGAATATTTCCAGTTTTCTGAGAAGCACTCTACATGTGGTGTTCTATATGTCCTCGATACCGGGCTGTTATGCGGGGTTGACTTACCTAACATGGTTGCCCTCTGCAATACCACAATCAGTGTGACCGCTCCCAGTTGCACACAGCACATCCCTCCATCTTGGGCCCTCCCGTATCGTGCACGGGAGTACATCGGCCATATGGTTGAGCCTGCACTCTGTTCATCATCAGTGAAAACTTCCGAGGCTTTCTAGAGACCTCGGACCTCCATCACATGTCTCATCCCCACTGCCCGACATTAATATTTGCTAATACGGGGGGGCCCGAATGCAGCAGCGAAAGTCCGGGGATCCTTGTCGTGGGAGCCGAGCAATAGTGCCCACATGGCCCGTTGTGATTGTATTTGACTGCCCATAGCTGATTTGTCGCCCTATCGGGCCTATCCTCGGGCGATACGCCGTGTGCAGTCCCACAACAGTGGTCACCGCTCATTGGTTCATCCGAGTGACTTCCGCCTGCCTGTAAAAGAGCCCTAATCCCAAAACAAACCTCTCAAGATCGGTGGCGGGAGATGCAATTTCTTCAGCTGTGGCTATACTTCATTTCAGCGATTCAGAAGATCAAAGTAACGGCACGTGCCGTAACGCGAAGTGCGTGACAGCAATGTCCCTAGACAACAGCTCGCGTTTCTTGAGCGTCATAGACGCGTATCGACGCCCTGAAACACCCTCAAGATCTCACACAGGGCCACTACAGCGGCTGGTGCAGGGAAGGATGAAGAAAAATGTCCGTGACCCCGCGCGTCACCACCGCCTCGCAGGCCTCTCCACACATGCCCTCAACTTTGACGCGGACGCCTACCGTCGACTTGCCCTGAGGGATCCCCCTATCTTGTCTGGGGATAATAAAGCCTCTCGTATACTGTCTACCAACACCCTGTCTGCCCCTACATCTCTCCCGATGTCCTGGGTGCAAAAGGTATCGGCATCTTTCCAAAGAGTCTCTAGGACGGCTGCCTCTCCTATGGTGACATCTGAACCCGGTCAAAGAAATTCGGCCCACACCTCCCAGGAAGTCTTTTGGTTGAATAAAGGATCCCAAGTGCCTCGCGGTTTCTTGCCCGAGTTTGATTTTCAGCGTCCACCCCAACCCCAAGAATTGGAACAACCCCTTAGATCTGCACCCGTAATCCACCCTTTCAATCAAGAACTACGGTCTTTCGCCCCCCTAACATCAGCTATCGATAGGGACAATGATCAACTCCCCAAGTTTCATAACTGGCGGACCCAGGCAGCTGCGGACGACGATCCTGAAGTAGAATTTGGCGATGTATTCTCGTGGAATAAAGTACCTGGCAGCAGCTTCCCCTCCAATACCCTCCGCCCTGCAGATAAGCCATGTCCGTGGCGATGATGTGAGAATCATCATCACTTGACCCATATTGACAATCTCTATTCCCACTGAGCGCTTAAGTAGACCTTTTCCAATATTGGACCATCGTCATCTACATCCGGCCATCGCGGTTCTGGCGACTTCGAATCTCATTTCATGCAAGATTCTCTATATCTCTCTTCTGTCTCTAGTCAACATCCCCCTTCACATATCCTACATATTGACCACCGACAAGCTGTGCGTATCCACGAATTTTTCTGGTACTCGATGATGACCGACAGCTGCTCCATCAATGCCGACGCAAAGTGCGAGGAGGGTGTCATCCATTGCAACGTAACAGTCTCTCAAGATGCCGACGAGCCCTGCGATACCATACACACCCAAAACAATTTGTTCCGTACCGTTCCTCAAGACGGCGCACCTCCCTTCAGCTTCGGCTTCTGCATTCATCGCGTTGCCGGGAACCGACCTCGACACCGGCATATTTGAGAGGACCTCGACAGCTCGTGACAAGATTTCTCCCACCGTTTCTTCCCCTTCTTCGTTTTTCTCGCCTTCTTGGAAATGGCCCTCTCCCGCTAAGGACCTGGATGATCAAGGGCGCAGCTCCTCTCCACCGTCGAGGTCAACCCATAACCTAAACACTTCCCACAGATCTACAGCTTCTTCTTTTGACACCGTTGATACCTTCGAGTCCTTCATCAACGCTGCACGCTCTATATTTCACTGGCCAACCCCGCCGTCCTCTAATGACGATCTCAAAGCAACGATGAGAACCCCACAGGAGGCACAGGTATGGATGTCATTGCCTTTTCAGGTCATTAGGAAGTATTAATGGGTGGTATTCCACGTATTCATTATTCTTAATGGTTCGCAGCTGTCTCATCTGCAGGATCCGCTGTTACAGCTAGCATCATCAACTTCATCGCATGCTTGTGGCTCCATCCTTCCACCGACGCCCTCTAGCCTGACTCTCCGCAGTTCGAATTCTAGTCGAGGCTCGGCCTTAATCCTGGGCAGTTCGCTTCCTGCTCCGGCATTTCCTCCTACTTCTTTGTGCTTTCCAAGCGGACCGTTAATCGCGACCAGTGATCCTTATCTCCGTGGATCGCCACGGATACCCCAAGCACACGAGCAGCAACCAAAACACCGAGAAGTCCCTTTACTCGGTATACTACCCAGCCCACCATTAACCGATTCCCCCCTGTCCACCGTGTCGGTATTCCAATCAACACCTCATTCTGGCCACCCAATCTCCGGATCATATATCCTCAGACCTGCCGTACACCAAAGAAGATCAGGAACACGATGGCGAAGAACACCATGTGCAAATGTACATCGTGCAAGCAGACTCGAACACATCTTATAGCGTGGATCTCTCCTCCGAATTGGAACCTTGGACGTCCTCAGTGACGATTCTTGTTTCACCAATTTCGCTCTGTACTTATCACTTCTACGTCCCTGCCGCCGGTGATCACTGGATCTGGATCTCATTCTGGTATTGATGGCTCTGCTGCTGTATTAAGATCCGCACTGGACAATTTCCTGCATCAATATGGTCAAGTTGTCATAGACCTCGATCCTCGTCACACATCATCGTCCGGCCGGGGCGCTTCCAACTATAATAGCGATAGGGACTTCGTCGCCACATTGGAGAAAACACCGCTGTTGATGGTAAGCGTTTATATTGACTTTTGGCGGCATCTCTGCCTCGTTGGGGCTTTGGGACGAGGAGAATCGCGGCCACGATGATGTGTTGTGTAGACTCGACGTTCCGATGCCTGTGACGCTAGAAGCTATACGAATGTTGCTGTCGTCTTGACCATTACAAATATTGCGTGCGTGACACGAATGTTGTGTCTGCTGTATTTGGATGGCAGGCGTGAGGATGGCGGGACTTGGATGATAGACCAGTAATCGAAACATGGAGATATAGCAGCGTGTCCGGGTGGGCCGTTGATTGAAACTTTTTGTGAGGTTTGTGCGTATTGTAAAGAACCTGGATCTCGAGGCCACCCACACCCACATGAGTTGAGCTGAGATCTAGCCATGGCCTCGCCGTCCAGGTCGATCTGGTCGTGGGGTGCCACGCGTTGTTCCATGCAAAAATTTTACACCGCGAATGCTCCACAAGTCTTGCGCCGTTGCCTCTGACACTGAATTCGCTTGAAAAGGAATCGTATAGCTAATTACGGTGGCATCATGAAGTGCGAGCTCCCCAAACTTGCGCGATTGTTCTACCTCCCAACGTGAGTGTGACTGTTGACACCCATGACGAGTCCTCATGCGCCCGGTTCATAAGGAAAATTATAGCCAAACATCTCTCCCGTATTAATTCGTAGTCGATGCTAATGTCAGATTACACAGGAAGACTATTAATGTGGCACTCGGTGGCGAGACATCTTATTACGGGAAGCATAATTCTAGAAATGATCCGACATTTGGTCAAGAAGCAACATCTAGTATATCTACATGTTGATGGTCAGTACGATCCGCTAGGCGCGCAAGGTGGCGCACCTCATCGAACGGTCGCGTATCCCCAATACAACTTTCCCAAGCCTCATTAACTGCTCGTTTCGCATCTTCTTCACTCTTGCAGGCAGGGTGTTGTGCGACAGATAATGTTGCTCGACGCCGGACGCAGACCTGGTGCATAAATCATTTCAGGATGGATGGGAACCTTGGTCAACGGAGTCCTATGACCAACAGACGGACCTGATGATGTTTTGTGAAACCAAGGATACCACGACGCATTAGCTCCCTATCCCACTTGCAATCACCACTGAGGTTCGCTGCACGGATCTATGTGTACATGACGTTTTAGGCTCGAGCTTATCCATAAGCTCGCGTGCACACCCCGAGCGAACCTCACTGCAAGCCACATGGCGAAGGTCGTTCCAGTCAACCTTGAATTTTGCATGATCATACAAATGTATAAGTTCGTGCACGAGTGTGTCTTCCATGTGCTTTTTGGAGTGGAATCCGTCCTGGCAAAGAAGGACTTCTTGGAGACCCGGGCTAAATCCCCCTGATCGTTCTTTATTGCATGGTCGGCAGACGATGTTAGATGCATCTACAGATATCCCTTGTTGGCCAATATGCTGCGTCATGAAAGTCACAGCAGGACCTGGCAGTCGCTAATGTCAAGAGACGGACTCAAGTTTACATAGACACACTTTGCAAACATACTTTGTCGCAGGAGATCATTCCTCCACAAGAGACACTGTTGTCGTTGAGCGTTCAGGATTTTCTCATTCCTGTTTTGTTGCCTTATCTTAGCCTCCTCTGGCGTAAGACCTAGGCCAGTGATGGCTGCCGCAGTCCTCCGCCACTGGTCGAACGCACGCTCATCCTTGCTACTGGAGCCAGAGCTGGGGTCGGAGCCCGTTATAGCCATTGAACGCTACCGGAAGCAATTGGACAACCACTAGTCAGCTTTTGAAGACCACTGCACCCTACTTGCGTTTCTACTTCGAGCGTGTCTTACCTTCGCCCAAAGAATCAGAACTGAGATTTACGTTTCCTTTCAGAGCCTTATGCTCTGCTTCTGTCGAGCTGTGCCGCTTCTAGAGGGTCGCTGAAAGTCATTCCTAATGCAACGCGAAGCCAGTCGCCGTGGATTTGTTATCAGCCATCAAAAGGTCGTCCTGGACATCGATCTTGCTGGATTCATGCGTGGATATACAGAAATCACGCTCGTTCCCACTACGAAGAATCTACGCACCATCAACCTTCATTCACGCCAATGTGAGGTTCACCGTGTTTCTGTCGGTGGGAAAGAAACGGACTACATCTTGCATGACCCACTTTCCAATATTGGCCCCTCCAAGCCTGATGATGTCCACAGTTTCCCCGAAATTAAGCGGAAACTGTTTTCCGCCCTGGCAGAAGCAGACGAAGGAGAGCTCTCCATATCAGTTCCAGATGATTGTCTCCCGTTTCAGATAAGTGGTAGCGGCCAGGGAAATGGTCTGCCGGATACCAGTATCCCGGGGCACTACTCCCGATCCGAATGCGCAAGGTGGCGGAGAATTTGCTCCCATCGTGGTCATCATTGACTATTCCCTTCGACATCCGCGGGATGGGATCCAATTCATCCTTCCGACTGACGCGTACCCATATGTTCGTGTTTCCACTTTATTCTACCAGCGTGCATTAATCGTTCACCGCAGCGGGTTCCTCATGCCTACACAACCCCATCTTCGCCTGACTCGGCACGTTGCTGGGTGCCGTGTATCGATCTCTTATGGGAGCGTCCAACTTGGGACTTTGAACTCATTGTACCCAAGTCACTTCATGGTCGAGGAGACGAGGACATGGAGACCGATGATCGAACGTCACCGTCATACAATGAAGAAGTTCCAGTTGTAGTGGTTTGCACGGGGGATCTGGTCGAGAAAGTCGCACATCCTCATGACTCAAAAAAGACGATTTTTGTTTACACCCAAAGTGCGCCGACCTCTGTTCAGCAAGTGGCCTTCGCCGTGGGACCATTCCACGTTCACTCCATTCGGGTCGACGTCCCTCGTGATTCAAATCTTCCTGAAGCAAACCCTGGGTTATCGCCTTCCTCACAGACACCCATGCATGCCTTCTGCCTGCCTGGCCTCGAAAAATCCCTTGAAGTAACCACGTCGTTCTACAGATCGGCTATGAATTTCTTTACGGGAGAATATGGCTCTTATCCTTTCGGGTCTCATAAACTTGTCTTTGTGGACGAGATGCCTGCTCAACGCTTCGAAGCGGCCACAATGTCGCTAGTCAGCAATGACCTACTGCATGGCGAGGATGCTATCGACCAAGTCTTTGACACCCGCCAATCACTTAGTCACGCCCTGGCGTGTCAGTGGGTCGGCATAAATATCATTCCGAAAGCGTGGCCGGACATATGGCTTGTGAACGGCTTGGGGCTATATATTACCGCTCTATTTCTTCGTCGTCTCTTCGGAAACAACGAGTACCGATTCCGACTTCGAAAAGATATGGACCGCGTGGTTGCGGCTGACGTCGGCAATATGCCTCCAATATGCAGGCCGACGGTTTTGGACCCTCCTGAAGCCCCAGTGCTCGCATTCATCAACATCAAGGCGCCGCTTGTTCTCTACATCCTCGATCGACGGCTAGGAAAATCGGGCACGTCTCTCGGTCTTTCACGGGTACTGCCAAAAATTTTCCTCTCCGCTCTTAGCGGCGAAATGGCAAACAACTGTCTATCGACACATTCGTTCTTGCGAACATGTCGAAAAGTCAGTGCCGTGGATGTCAGGTCATTTGCCGATCAGTGGATATATGGCAGCGGATGCCCCAGCTTCACCTTTCAAGCGTCCTTCAACAGGAAGAAGATGGCGGTAGAGCTTTATATGACACAACACACCCCTGCATACAGATATAACGAGGGTGACCCTGTTCATATGGCTCTACACAAGCCAGTTTCAACATTTGAGGTATGCTGTATCATTCTTTATTGTGTCTGGCAATCATTCACATTGTATGCCTCCAGGGTACGATGACAGTTCGGATCCACGAAGCAGATGGAACACCATACGAACACGTCTTAGACATACGGAATTCCCAGAAGAAATATGAGGTCTTGTTCAATACCAAGTACAAACGTGTGCGGCGCAACACCAAACGATTCCTCGCACGTAAGGCAGCAGCAGCAGCGGCTGAAGCTGGTGATCCCGAGGCTGCGGAGGCCTTGGAAATGATCGATTCTGGGTTCGAGCTCAAGCAGTGGGAAGATGAATCGAAACGTGCATGGTGGATGGTGTCGGATTGGACTGACGAGGACGAAGCGTCGATGAATGGCGCATCCTATGAGTGGATTCGATTGGATGCTGACTTCGAATGGATATCCATCATACAGTTCGATCAGCCGGACTACATGTGGGTCTCGCAGCTCCAGAGGGATCGCGACGTTGTTGCACAACTTGAAGTGAGTTCCACCTTTCAATTCGAGACACCCTCTGACAATTCGATCCTGCCAGGCATTGAACGCCCTGGCTCGACAACCAACCGCAATTGTTTCGAGCAATCTTACGAAGACGGTGCTGGTCACAAATTATTCCTTTCGAATACGGGCGGAAGCCGCTCGAATGCTCATATATGTGGGGACTATACCCTGTATAGCTATAGCTACCTTCGGTGTTAGCTGACCTTTCATGCTTCGCCAGTGTGCGAAACCTTCACTGAAAGAGATCGGCTTGGTGCATCTATTCAAGCTTTTTAGTCTGTACTGCTATAAACCGCAAAGTTTATCCGATCCCCTTCGTGCCAAGTTTGTGCCTAAAGCCAATGACTTCTCCGATTTCGCCGAATATTTCGTTCGCAAGGTACTCTTCTCGTTGAATGAAGTTATTGCTCGTCTCATCACGCTTCTTTCTTAGAGCCTGATCACTGCCATTGCGGAGTATCGGGACTCAGAAGGGAAATCGGGGCATACCGTCCGCAGATTCCTGATCGATCAACTGAGGTATAACGATAATTCGAAGAATCCGGTATGTTTCATTCCACTTTGATCTGGGGCTCTAATATCATGGTTCCTTTGGCAGTTCTCCGATGCACTATATATCTGCACGATCATCGCAGCTCTTGGTCGAAGTCTGATTCCTTATGGTGTTCCCGAGATATCTGAGCTTTCTCGTACGGTGTGGGCTCCTGAACTTGATGAGGAGGACCGTGAGGTACTCGATCTTGCCACTGCTGAAATAGACCGGTACAGGGAAATGGATAGACTCAATCCTTCCTCACACAACGTCATTTCCATCGCGATTCTGGAGGTCTGTTTCCTCTTGTCTTTCTGTTCGAATGGGGTCGGTCTTGACGTTTGGAACATTGACTTGTAGTGGACATCAATTATGCAGCTTAGCGCTATGCTTCCCATGGATGGACGAATATTCGTCGCCTATTCTCGGTTTGTTATATTTCACACCGGTGCCATCCCTACCAACTAACATCCATGAGCGTCGCTTTTTGTCTTCAGAGAAGGAAATTATACACCGGTTCGAGCGGCGGCGTTTGAAGCCCTTCTGCTGAACAAGTGGTACTCGCGTAAAAGTCTCGCTCGATACATTTTTGCTGCCATTGCACACGATCCTTCCCGAGCAATCAGGAGGTTTGTCGCTCGAGGCGCGATCATGAGCTTGGGTATTCTTGAGGCAGTGGGCGATATTCGATATACAGCGAAGGACGGCGAAAAACCTGTCCTAATTGAAGAGGACGGCTCTGTTCCCCAAAATCTCAAGCAAGCCCGGAAAGGAGAAGTGGAGCTGGCGTTGAAGGCCATTCGGAGGGATGCTGGGAAGCAAAAAGGCGTCAGAGAGATATTCATTCCTACGTTCTTGTGAGTGCCAGATGGTTGCTCATATTGTCACGTTTTCATGTCTTCTACCTCTTTTAGGTCATCTGGGGTCGATCATGATATCCGCTGGTCGCTGCTGAAGCTCGGTGAACTTCTCTTCCGTTCTGACCCTGAACCCCCACCGAAACTGTCGATTAAACTTGCAACGATTCCAAAATCTGCGCCTCTGGTGGTGGATGACGTGCCCCTGCCATCGATTGTAACGCTTCAACCTCAGCCAGTGCAGGTGGTGGAAAACAACCCCGAGCCCCCGGCCTTGAAAACCCCGAAGACAAAGAAACCACCGATATCAGATGTTCCTCCCGAGCCTATCATCGTAACGCCGCTCCCAGAGGCCCCTATGGATGCTGTCGACGTTGTCGAGCTGGATCCTGGACCCGTTCAGCCACCCCCTCCCCGTAGGTACTTACTATCCGTTTGTGATTCACTGACTGAGGATGCTTGCGTTGACACCGATCAGTTACGACTCCGAGCAAGGCTTCGAATACAGTTTCAAAGAATGTGTCCTTCGATCCTAAGATGTCTCCACCGCTGCCCAAGAAGAAAAAGGAGAAGGAAGTGCCGAAGTCTCAATCAGGAGGAATGAATGGCAAAGATGTCCAAACATGTCGGAATATCCTCAAGAAATTGGTCGCACATAAGTCATCCTTCGTGTTCCGTCAGCCTGTCGATCCGGTGCGCGATCGTGCGCCAGGGTAAGTTGTACCTTACGTTCTGTGATGAGACTGGTGGTCCAAACGGCGCATTTGCAGGTATTTCGAAAAAATAGCTTATCCTATGGATCTTAGTGCTATGGCTTTCAAACTCGACAATGGGCATTATTCCAGTCGTTCTGCTTTCAAAGCGATTTCAAACTTATCATAAGCAATGCGAAGGTATACAACCAGGCAGGTTCATATGTCTATGCGGAGGCGGAGACGCTGGATGATTTCTTCGATAAAAGTGAGAATCAAGTTACAGAGGTCATCCAATCAACACTTATCGAGGTATTCGTTCAGCTTGGCAAAAATTGACGGCTACGTTGGAGGCGATGGGTCGCCCTAAGGCCCTACCCACCCCCATAGAGCCTTCAATGTCTGACCCTGTGAAGGTAGAAATTGTCGAAAAGGTGGCAGAGGAGCCTGCTCCCGTGGTTGTCAAACCAGCGGCGACTCCATCTCCTCCGCTATCGACGCTCCTCTGGCGAAGGTATCGCTCGACGCCGCAAAGCCTGGGGCCCCCGATCCCTCAACGAATCAACCAGCGCTTCCTGCGAAGCCGAGTAGAGCATCCCACCCCCGTTCCCCATCGCTCTCAACCTCCAACTCGTCCCAGGAGTACAAGTTCATCGTCAAAACCTGTCCAACCTACGGTACAAATACCACCCGTCGTACCAGAAAAAATACCAAACCCTCCCTCTCCTGATCCTTCCGTGGACGACTTCCTAACTTCCGTGATAGTTGCGATTGAGGAGGAGGACAAGCAGAAAGGTGTTACATCCCCATCCAAGGGGAAGAGAAAGACGAAAGAGAAGCCAGTAACCGCACCTCCCCCTGTGCCCACACCCACGCCTCGTCCCATTCTCCCTGATATTGGACCCTCTTCTGCTGCACCAGTTACTTCGATTCCCGCGAGAGCCCCCGTTGTTAAGAAGACCTCGAGTGTCGCTAAGGGAAAGGCACGAGAAGCTGCTGTATTGGAATCTCTGTCTCCGTCGGACTTGAAGAAGGTCAAGGAGGTGTTGAAACACATCACTGACCTTACTCGGGTGCCCGAAGTGTGGTTGTTTCTCACTCCAGTGGATCCAGTTGCGGCGGGTTGCCCTACGTGCGTAGCTTATATTGGTTGCATGGTCGATGGATACTAATCTGGCGGGTCTAGTTATTACGATGAGATTAAGCATCCAATGGATTTCGACACTCTGCAGAAGAAACTTAACAATGGAAAATATCACTCGATGGATGATGTTGCCGCAGATGTCGACCTCATCTTTCGAAATTGTCGTCAATTCAACCCCCCCGGAACGGATCCCGTTATCGCCGCTGATGCTGTCGAGCGTGCTTTCCAGCGAGAATGGGCTCGCATCCTCCCGAAGCGTATTTCTCCGAACGACAAACGCTCCCTGTTAGGCTTCATTACCAGGTTACGTGAGACAGAAATGTAGGTGTCAGCGAGATGTGGCTTTTCATTGGTATGATCTCAACTGACAAAACCGTTCTACTATCAATTCGTGTAATCAGATTTTTTTGGTTCAAAGATCCCGTGGACACCAACCTTCTACCAGACTACAATACTCTCGTCCCAAAGAAGGATGCCCGAGATTTGGGCATGATCAAGCAGAAGTTGACTGTCGATAAGTACGACTCTCTCGAGGCCCTCATCGCTGATTTCAATTTGCTTGCGCGTAACGCACTTCGGTATAACGGAAGCGAAGATCCAGTTGCCAAGCTGGCAACCCAGCTCGCAGAAGAAGCGTCCGCTTTTATTGCACAGATGAAGAAGAAGCGCAAAAGCACGGCTGATGAACCTTCATCATCGTCGAAGAAGGCTTCTAATGGTGGCGCACCGGCCAAACGAGCCAAGCTCGCTTGAACCCTTTCCTTGACCTCAACCTTCCGTACTAGCCCTGTGTATTGTCCGAGATGTACTTACCCATTAGTTATCATAATTGCTACATCTAATTGCCACTGCTTTGCATCTGTACGTTCTCTCCGCTGTGTCTCCAGTGTGGCTCTCTGTCCACACAAGTCTTGACCGCTTTCAGCGGTTGTTCACGTGGATGCCCCTCGTATTCCTAATTCATCACCAACACTCCATTATCCGTAAAGGCCTGGTTGCCAATCCACTCACCGGGCTTGAGTTCTTCGTCCCAGCCAAAGATACTCGGAACTAGTTTGCCTGCACTTTTGGGGGGAGCCAACATGCCTGCTAGCACGCAACACCCTTCAACCCTCCGGAGCTCGACGGGCATGAGTGGACTCGTACAAGCTGAGGTGCGTCAATTCACCTCTAACAGCACGCGACATACCACTGGTTCAGCTCGCATTCTTCCAATAACAATAACTGCCTGTGTACCTTAGACCGGTGGTGCCATGGTGCAACTCGACCGTCTTGGCGGAGGTTCTGGATTCAGAGAAGGATATACTATCGACCCAGGCGCGCTGAGCCTGGTGTCAGACTATCCCGACGCCGGTACACGTCATTCTGCGAGAGAATCTCCGGACAAGGTGCTTTCAAGAAGTCTTAGGAACCACACCTCCACCCTATCTAAGCGTCCACCATCCGACCTCCAGGCATTCTTGGCTACCCACCCCACAAGACACCCCTCTCTGCTAGTGCTCCTTCTCCGACCCAGATAACTCTGAAACAATCGTGTTCTAGACTAGAACTGGACCTCGCCTTGGAGAGCAATATCGTCGTGGAAGGTGGCCGTCTACGCGGCTGGCTCCAAGTCAAAGTGCCGAAGCCTGGAAAACATGATAGCGTCCTCTTGATTGCAGGAGCAAAACTACGCGTCATAGGTTTCGAAGCTCTCTTTGATGATAGCCACACGTTTTACCAGCACGCGCAGCCACTTGAATTGATTTCTTCGGCAACACACCTGTACTGTTCGGGAACTGATGATCAAGGTTTCCGGGAAGCATGCGTTGGTACTCATACTATACCCTTTGTCCTCCCTCTGCCTGTAGGTGGAGGTGCCAAAGGCCCATTGATGGGGAGTTCACCCGCGTCTGTTCGTTACATCGTCCTAGCGTGTGTCTTTGTAACCGACTCGATGTCGCTGCCTATTAACCGCTCGTTTTAGCTCTGTCAAGATTCGTAATGCAGCGGCTCAATCGCGATCAATTGCCCATTTTTATCGCGTCTGTACCGTATACCCTCTTCTTCAACCAACTGTGGTGCTTGCACCCGCCCCCGACCTTTGCAAGCTTCGTCATCTAAGACACTCTTCCTTGGCGGGAAGGGGAAGCTGGAGCTTTCGTGTGCGCTTCATAGAGGGACGTGGGTCGCCGGTCAGCACTGTTGGGTCAAAATCAACATTCACAATGACACCTCCAAGCGCGTGAAGACCCTATCTCTTGCCCTGATTCGAACCACAACTGTGTTTCGATCACTGCCTCACTTGGACCCCGGAACGGCTCATGAAGCGGACTCTATAGACATCGACGCTTGCCAGACGTCTACGAACCGGAAGCAGGTCGCCGAGAGTGTACTGGACAGTGGCCAACGGGGGTCCAAAGGACTCATAACCGGGAAAGGGTGGTGGATGGGCGTCAATGCTGGCGACTATAGTGATCTGAAGCACAGCATTCTCATTCCGGTAAGGTCTCCCAGGGTTCTTGTTCTTATTAAACCTAGTTGTCTGCTGTCTAGCCCGACGCACTATCCATCGGACGAAGTCGTCTTGTTGAGGTAGCCTATGCCTTACGCATCACTGCCACTGCTGGGTCGTTGAGTTCCGATGTCAGTGTGGACTTGCCGATCACTGTTATAAGCTTTCTCTCCATCGACCCGCCACCCAATTTCGACTTGATCTCTACCTTTCTGCCCTCTGTCCCATTAAATTCACCCACTGAAGCCCACCCACCGGCATCACCGCATTTTCAAGAAATTCACAGGACTGTTGCTAGTGGTCTTCCACAAATAAGGAAGGCTGTCTCGTTCTCTGAAGCTGTTTTCGAGGTGCAAAGACAGATAGACCTATACTGCGGGGTCGTCAGACCCAAGCCGACTTGCGAAAAAATATCCACGATTCTGCGCAGTTGGATCAAGCCCCTTTGAGGACAACATATCGACCTAGGATAGAGCTTGCTTTGGACTTCCAACCCCAGTCATATCGAGGGAAGATCTTCGACGCTGGGGCGAAAGGCCAGAGTTTCCTGTGCTTGCTCTCTCTCGTGCGGTGCACCCCGTTATTGCAGCAAGAACCCAGAATTCATCTCACGAACTTTCCCAGCGGTCTGGCGGCTCGGATATCCCACCCAAGTCGGAGATCAATTTGCCCTCGCTTCAAATGAACCTTACCTCAGAGTCACTTCTGACAGCGAACAAAGCAGAGAAGGGAGCGACACTGAAGAAAGTCTTGGGGACTCTTATTCTAGCAACTTGGGGGAGAATACAGCACTACGCCAAACCACGGAATACGCAGGTGGCTCGGATGACGAGGTGGAGTATATAGTGGGGTCTTGCCAACCAGACAGGAATGTGGAACAAGACAGTATGCAATTCAAAGACCGCCGCCCTAGGCGCACTGAGCGGTAAGAAGTTTGACATCGTTCATGGCTCTTCTCCCCTAATTGCAAGACTCTGTCTCCCCATCCTCCTACCAGAAATATTCCAAGCCCACCTAAAGGAAAACAGCTACAGGAAACTACTAGGCTCCCATCCCACAAGACTCATGATCAAGTTGACCGCACAAGACCGCGACCAGAATCCATCGCGGCATCCAGACCCCCCGTGTCCTCCTTACCTCTTCAGCAGTCGGACCACCTTCCCGAAATATATCGCACAGACTTGGGCCTTTCTCGGTGGCGAGGGAAATCAGGTACACAGCCCATGCCCCGGAATTTACCATCGCGACCCCGGGCAAAATCTATGTTGGACATGCGCTCCTCGGCTGATCCAATGGAGCCTATTGCTGGCCCAATAACACCACTATATGCGTCTCAGACTGACGATGTCAACCTCGAATCAGGACTATCCCGTCTTTCTCTGGATGATCCCTTTCCCCGGGGCGCCGCACCCTTGTCAGAACATCCAGGTCCTTCCTCGCGATCAATGAACAGAATCTCCCAGTTTCCGTATCTCCAAGCCCCTCCTGACCCTGTACATGGGAGTAGAGCTGTCCCTTCCTTGTCGTCAGGATCGGTTCTTCCTATTGCATCTTCTGTGGAAACGATATCCCCATCAGTCTACAGCTCGTCTGCCTCCAGTCCAAGTCTCGCTTCTCTTCCTACGTCAAATACAGAACGATCATCATGTGCCAAGGTCGGTATTAGCTCCGTTAAAGCACGTATCGCATTACTCGAAGAGAAAAGCCGCACAATGATCTCTGGAGCAGCAACTCCAGGGACAGTCCCAGACCGATCGTCAATAATCCTTAACCCCAAACTTGCTGCTCTAGCTCCTTCCGTGCGCAATTCGCGCGACACCTCCACCCTCCCTGACGACCAGGCTCAACTTCCTACAATCAATGGGCGGCGGCAGCTATCTAAGAACGATGAAAAGGATTCAGCTGACAATGGACACACTGCAGAGACCAAGCTTTCCCGTGAAGATTTGTCAGGGGCTGATCATGCAGTAGTGATGGAGACTCGGTCCATGCGTGATGTCCACCATCCCGAAGATGGAAAGCAGTCTAGTAAGCATATTGTTGGGCTCGGATTAATCTCTGTCGATGACCAGAAACAACGCAATCGTCTGCTTCCCGCGGTGCATCGTCGGTAACGACAAGTCTGATCGGCGGGGCACTGACTCTACTGCAAACCTAATTTATTCTTCTTACATATTGTAGTGCGTGGACGTTCTGGGCCAAATAGTATCCCCCACGCCCCACCCTCTCATATGATATATTCTTCATGGTCTCTTGCAATCTATGATGTCAAGAAAACAAGTCCTTTGACTCCAAATTGAATTTCATCAGTATGGATTGAGTCCATGATGGTGATGGTGGAAGGAGAAATTCTAGATTATATACCGTAGTAGGCTCCCGAGTGGCGGGAGCGGTCCAAATGCATGATGAATCAGTACTTTAGAATGGGGTGTTGGAAGGCCACGATATGATATCATTGTGGGGCCCGTCTCCTTGCTTACCCTCTCGGCCCCTAGCAGGGGTAGGAATCGGGAAATCACCCGGTGAAGTGCTCTTTGAATTTTCGAAAGTTACCTGGAACGACAGTTCCTAGATCTGCAGGGCTCCAAAGATGTTACAGTAAGGACAGTTCCGTAGGGGAAGCGAAGTTGATCGTCTTCAAACCATTGCTGCATGCAGTCAGTACCTTTCTCGTGTAGAATCATCCTGCACTGCCGTCGTGTACTGAAAAAAATCAAATATACATATATGTATATTTACGCCGTAGGGGTAAAGTATCTCTGGAGGATTGGCTGGATGTACGGGAGGACTTTGGGGAGCAGGAAGTTCCGGGTGGGGCTGAAAGCCGGCCGCACGAGTCTACCACTTGAAAAACCGCGGCGATGCCACGAATTCGCTAAAAAAAAAAAAAGGACAAAGTAATGAGCATGGGAGCGCCTGGCGGACGGGGTTGCCGGACAGGACTCACTTAAGAATTGACCAAACACCTGGATCCATAACCAGGTCCATATCCATCCGAAGAACCCGCCCACTCGTCGCTTCGTGACCCTATACCATGCCCTCTCCGCGATCAGCGCCAACGGCTGCAACCCAAAGTATATCACCGAGTCCCAGTCGGTGCCGCGACCAGTCACGTACAGAGCCCAGACGTGCAGGACCCCCGAGGCGAGGAAGGCACCCCAGATGAGGCCACTCGGCCCGAAGATGGCCTGGAAGGGATACCGCCGAGGATCAGGAACGTCTGTCGGAAGACCTGGTGCCAGTCCCGGGCCCAGAAGGAATGCATTGACGTGCTGGTGATGACGGTGGTGCTGATCACGGGTGGCCATGATGTTGGGTGCTGCCCGATGAGACCAACCCCAATCAGTGTCACAAGATTGTACACGAACTGGAGTTCTGTGAAGAGAAATACACTGTTCTAAGAGGGAGAGAGAAATCGAATGGAAGATGGGACCGCTCACTGTATATCACGGAGAGGCTAGTGATGAAATGGAGCAGTGCAGATATCAAGTATCTTTCCACAGTATTCTGGCCAAACACAAATATCGAGCCCCCATCAGGTGTTCCAATGCCTGGGACAAGTGAAATAAAGACAACGATGAGGTCCACATAAAGAAAGTGGATGGCGGCAGATTGGCATGTTTGACGCAGGAACTTGGAGGTGTCCGAGACGTCGCGAGTCTCCGGTGGGATCTGTATCTTTGTGCCCGATCCGAACTCCCAGCCAATGCCTCGGGCACAGGTCAGCACCTCCAAACCCGACAGGAAGTGTTCTACCAATGTCAAGCTCCCTGGCGCGCGGACGGCCCTCTTTGGAGGATCGCGCACGACGAGATCTGATGCTGGCACCGTAATCTCTCCAGGGACTTTCTCACCCAGTTTGAGGATACCATTAGGCGAGAGGCCCAATTGGAGGACTTTCATTATCATAAGAATCGAGTAACATCCTAGAATGGAAGGGAATGATAGAATGAGTAAGCTATGTGAGGAGAGGAGCCCTAGCACGTACCAGCGACGAAGCTTATACTGTTCAGTGGGATATCCCACCAGACGAAGCCGTACGTGAGGCGCAAGGTGAGTATGACAGCGAAGGGTGATATTGCCAGACGCAGGAAGCGCGTCCCAGGTTGGCGTGCGAGAGCGGCAAGCGTTACGAGGGTGAGGAAGGTGGCAATGATGTGTGGGGACCTCCCCAAGGTCATGCGCACCTTGTCCTCGGGGCGGGGAACGCAGTAGTTGACGAGGCCTTGAACTAACCCAACCATGGCGGAATTGGGGAAGGGAAACTCGTAGAGGTAAGGCATTTTATAGGGCAGCAAGTGTGAAACAGGGCGAATTATCAGTGACATTCAGACTTCGGAACTCCCACTCAGAGACTGGACATTAATCATCCGCACCATCCTCGTCCGTGTTGTGCCACCGTACTTGACCGCCTACGAGTGTCTCGACCAAACTACGAGTGCAGGCGGTGTCCTCGTCCTCTGTGGTAAATTTTTGAGTCCCTAAAGGTGGATAGCACAGGGTTCCAATTCAAATGTCAGATTATAGCGTATACCAAAAATCTGTCAAGCCAAGTTGATTGATTACAAATCATTGACTTGACTTTGGCCACTACCGATACTTGCTCATACATGGCAGTACTATGCGGAAAATTTTACAGTAATACAGCGCTGCCTTGTGTGTGCTATGATGCCTGTCAAATTGCAAGAGTCCGCAGGGGGATGCTGAGCCCAACTTCCATGCCTTCATCAAATAGGATTCACGCACATGAAGCTTAATCTCGGAAATGACGATGCGGAATGAGTGGAAATAAGCTTGCCATTTATGCCTCATGAGCTTAGTGCTTAGTCAGCACTTGTTTCTCGGGATGCACCGACTAGTGTTGCCGCGACTCGGCTCCGCTCGGCTTCTGCTAGACTCTGTTCGACTTCCGGCGGTTTCCGTCGGCTTCAGCTTTGAACCCGAGAGTCGAGCACAAGCGGAGTCGCGAAGTCGACTCAAGTCGACTTGAGTCGATCCAACATGAATCCTATTATGTAACATTGCCATGGTCACCGATAATTGATGGCATGAACTGCAGCATTTGTAGCACTGCAGCACTTCCATCAGTTCTGTCTGAAGTTGGCTGCGTGTTTTGGTGTGAGTCTTGAAGAAAATATGTGCTTGCAAGGAAGGGGTTGCCTCAAGAGGGGGATCATCCATCCACACAAAACCATGTGAGAAAAGTTCACATCCCTCGAGGGCAGGAAGGGCAGTGAATTTTCGGAAGCTTGGTTATGCATGTAGGAGCAGCGAGAGTTAAGAGGAATTTCTCAATTTTTACAAATGAACTTTGGGGATACAAGCAGGTAAAGTACACCTTGAATTTTTAGGTGAACTTACAACCTACTGTAGGCACTTACCACTGGATGCTGGAGACTGAGAGTGAGGAATGGGACTGGAACAAGTGTCAGACGGTTAGATAAGCAGATGAGTGATGAGTCATGTGTTCTAGATTGGGGATCCTTTTGCCGCCTAACCATGTCATGGGAAAGAGAATTATCTAACTTTGAGGGTTTAGAAGTTGTGGAACCACAGTATAGTGAGAAATGGGGTCATTTTTTGTGAAAGACTCATTGTATATTCTTATTGACTCAAGTCAACTTGAGTCGACTCAATCAGCTTGGCTTGGCAGGTCAATTTGACAGCTTGGCTCAACTTTGCTGCAACTTGGCTTGGCTTGTATCTGACTCAACTCATGGCTCAAGCCAACTTTGAGCATGAGTCATGGCAGGACCCATGTCACTCAGGTTGACACCCTGCATGCAAAAACCCTAAATTTGGGGTCCTGCACCTGGTGGAAATCAGCCCAAAAATGCCAAAAAATTCCCAGTGGGGGGTGTTCAGGGTTCCAAAATCAACCCAAATTCCCAGTGGGGGCATGCTAGCTACTTTAAAAAACTCCAAGAAATTCCAAAAAATCACCAAAAATCACCAAAATGCTTCGCCATGCCAAATGGACATGCAGTTCATCATGAATCAATTCCATCCTCATCACTGCTTCCTTTAGTGTGAGGCTATGGATGAAAATGGTATTTTTCAGTTGTGCTTGATCCGGATTCATAATGTAAAACCTGGCAACCCCAGGGAAAACCATTATGAATCCCAACTGTGATTACATCTTGTATATAGCACTTCAAAGAATAATAAATCTGAAAGGCACCCAGAGGTGAAAGGGGCTGGTGGGGGGTAGGTGTGTGAGGAACTAATAGGGCGAGACACAGAAAACAAGAGAAATAGGGAAGCCTTATATTTATATCTTCTCAATCCTGCCTCAGGGTCCCTCATACTAGAGACACTGCAGTAACTCCGCCGCCCCAAGTACAACTGAGTTGGGAGGTGGATGTCTTCATGCATGAGGCTATCTGTGCGGTATGTCTCACATGCTAGGTGCAGTGGTGAAAGAACAGATGTGGTAGTGGGAAGGATGGACACAGTCCTGTAGATTTCACACAAGCCTGGTATAACTTGTACCTCCATTAAACATCAACTTGTGTTTTTTGAAGGATCGGATGGCAGCAGACAGATATCTCTAGGAAATATTTCCCTCCAATGAGGGTTCAGTTGTGCTCGATCCAGTACCAAGGTAGATGAGATGGAAGGTAGGGGAGGGAAAGGAGGTGAATAAAGGAATGGGAAAGAGCATGGTGAAGGAGAGATTGGAGTTCAAGCTAGCTTGTGTACTGACAGAATGTTGAACAAGGACTCTTTTTTGGGAGACCAGAGCCATGAGGACAACAGGATTCTTCCAGATATACATCCAGAAGGCTTCAGAGGACCAGCACCCCATAGCTTTGATTTTGTAATCAGGAACCCCATGAGAGCAAGGTGTGTCGCTCCACCCGAGTGGAAGGAATGTCCTGCAATTTCTTTTGGAAATATCAACTGGAGAAGGGATATAAACCAGGATTGTGTAGGAATAGACCCATCTGCACATGCCCACAGATTAGGCACAATCCCACAGATAGCATCGTGGGATCGTAAGTAACGCTCAAAGATTATTTTTGGATCAACAGGGCCTGAGTGGCGTTGTATCACAATCAAACTCCCGTGGAAGAGTGGGTCACCTTTGTGAGCAGGAAGGGTAAACTCGTAAGAGTCTTGATTATCATCAGAAATAAGTTTAACAGTACTGCGGCATGTGACTTTGCACCAGTTTCAATGTGCAATGGTGTTGGGTTGGACTATCTCTCCCAGGTGCATGAGGCCATGAAAAAGTGTGAGGCAAATCGCAAGGAATAGGAGTGCATCATGGTCTGTTGAATTCCCAAACCTGCACATGAGGGTGGCAAGATCATTGTCTTCAAGGGCACACTTCCTAGTCACTGGGCACCCACACATTTTTTCAGCACCTCATAGTGTCTTAACTACAAATGGATGCCAGTGAGCTTTCTGAACATCAGGGTAATATGGTTCAAGAGTGTTCACAATACTGGAAAGGTAACTTGAGATTGTTCAGGCAGATATAGGTTTTTTGGTGACTGGATTGTCTTGTTTGGCCATATATGTGATGTAGAAACTCAGTGTGTCTACAGTTGGGTCTAGCTCAAAACTGTGGCGTTGGCAGAATGCCCAATATGATTGAAACCCTGAAGAATAGGTAGAGGCTGAGGTAGAGTCAATGGAGCCAGACATGAAAACAGCTCAGTGATACAAGAGTTGGTCTTGTGTCCATGTGGCACGTGGGGCTGGCATGCTGAAATTTTCCAGGGGTAGTTCATCCTTTCCTCACCCCCAACTCATTCCATGTCATGAGACTAGTTATATGACTCAGTCTCATTATGGAGAACTAATATTCTATTAAGGAAGGTTTACCTAGTTATATGACTAGGGAAAGTGGAGTGAGAATATGTAAAGGAATGTATGGAGAAGCACAGCTCACCTCAGTCTCGTTATGGAGAACTGAGGAGAGTCAGATGTTACCGAGAAACTCTACTATAGTTGCAGTGAGGACAGGAAAGGAAATAAGGGTAATTACTATATATGGAAGATGTCCGCGGGTCTTGATTACTGACATGCCCACTCAAGGCTAGCGGATTCCATTGAAACCCATCATGTCCATGAATGTATAGAATTTGTTGGCAGCGAGAGGCTTAGTGAGAATGTCTGCCAGCTGTTTATCCATGGGGATGTACTCAAGGGAAACAATTCTGTCCTCAAGCTTTTCATGAACAAAATGATGGCTGACTTTGAAATGCTTTGTCCGCTCTGAGAATCTTTCATTCTGTGCAATGGCAATTGCCAACTGATTATCGATATGGATGGTAGTCAGGCTTGTCATTGGGTGGCCCAAGTCGCTGAGGAGATTGCAGAACCAAATTGCATCATGTGCGCCTTGTGTTGCTGCGATGTACTCTGCTTCGGTACTTGAAATAACGACACTTGACTGTTTGCAGGAAGTCCAGCCAATGGGAGCACTGCAGAGCAGCCACAGAGTTCCTGTGATTGAATGGCGATCTGTGGGGTCTCCTGCCCAATCTGAGTCGGTGAATCCGTGCAGTGTGTCTGACTTTGAGCCATCAAAGGTTAGGCTTGCTCCAGCAGTCTTGACAAGGTAATGGTAGATCCGTTTAAGGGCAGTCAAATGTTCAGGTCCAGGGGTAGATGCATGTCGACTGAGATAGCCAACAGCAAAAGCAAGGTCGGGTCGAGTACCAATCATTGCATACATAACTGAGCCAAGCATTGACTGATAGAATTGGACATCAGTCATAGGTATGTCTAATTTCTCAAGTTTCAATTTTGTAGCCATCGGAGTAGTCGCGGGTCGCACATCAGCCATACTGAAGTGCTCGAGTATGTCACAGGTGTAGGAGTCCTGCGAGATTGTGATGGTGCATTGATTTCAATCACATACAATCTTGATACTGGTGTACCAATGCAGGTCTCCCATATAGCACAGGTCAAAGGTTCCAAGGAGGTCATCTTTGTGTGTAGGAAGTGCAGGCTGGTCAGCCAATTATCAGTATCTAATTAGATATTTTGAGGGTTGCATTTATATGCTCTAATTAGATATACAGCCCATGGGGCCCCTGGTGGCCCTGTGGGCTAACTTGGATGGGCTCGGGGGGGCTCAAGTACTGATCCAGGGGCCCCAGGGGCCCCTGCGGCATTTTAGGGGCCCCAGGGGCCCCTCAGCACTGCCTCCAAAGGCCTCATTTCAAACCCGAGTATTTTCTAAGTTCAGCTAGGGGCCCCCCACAATTAACTTAATGATTTCAGTTTCTGTATTATTTTTGCTAAGTACATATGTAGATAACATGGACTTATTCTTCATCACTACTAGTCTCACTTCCCATATCATCAAAAAAAAGAGAGAGAATAGATTCGGTTGGCAATTGCTCTTAGGGTTGAAGGAAAGCTACAGAGATACAATCTTCCGTGCACATCTTCCTGGTTATCACCAGGCGAGCTCTCACATTTTCTTTGATAGCAACACTGACTAGGCTTTTCTATGAAGGGAGGGAGGGCCAGGTGGTCAGCCAATTATCAGTATCTAATTAGATTTTTTGAGGGTTGCATTTATATGCTCTAATTAGATATACAGCCCATGGGGCCCCTGGTGGCCCTGTGGGCTAACTTGGATGGGCTCAGGGGGGCTCAAGTACTGATCCAGGGGCCCAGGGCCCTGCAGCATTTTAGGGGCCCAGGGCCCCTCAGCACTGCCTCCAAAGGCCTCATTTCAAACCCAAGTATTTTCTAAGTTCAGCTAGGGGCCCCCACAATTAACTTATGATTTCAGTTTCTGTATTATTTTTGCTAAGTACATATGTAGATAACATGGACTTATTCTTCATCACTACTAGTCTCACTTCCCATATCATCCGAATGACCCTCATGAAGGAGGTCTGTAGCTGCGAGTAGGACTGGGTCAGCAATAACTGGCTGAGGCTCCAGCTCAAATTCTTCATCATCATCTGAGCTATCCACCTCCCTTCTCCAGGGCCCACTGTCCATTTGTCTGACCTTGGCAACTTTGGGATTGCTGCTTGTTCAGCTAAGGACCCTGCTAACTTGGACAGGGGTGGGATGGGCACCGTGCAATCAAGCAGAGCCCTGGTCTCACTAGTCAAGGTTCTGCCACCTTGTCAAGGGAAATCAGCCCAAGAGATGCCAGATTGAGGCATGTCAGATTGAGCGACCTCGGATTGAGCGACCTTGGATTGAGTGACCTCGTATTGACCAACCCTGGATTGACCAACCCTGGATTGACCAACCCCGGATTGACCGACCTCGGATTGACTGACCTCAGATTGACTGACCTCAGATTGACCGACCTCGGACTGAGCAACATTGGGGGCTAATGCATCAATGGAGCATCCCCACCTCTTGCCCAAATCTATAAGCCACTGAGCATGTTCCCACAAGAAGAACTGGAGGTCAGCATCCTCTGCAGGTAGACTAAATTAGCACACCCTTCTGCCAGATATCACCCCCTTACCTTTGGAAGCCTGTAAAACAGCAATCAATGCAGCCGATTCATCATTGAACCAATGCTGCAAAGAGGACTGTTCGCATTCACAGAGATATAGTTCATCATGGCAATTCATGATTTCTTGAACAATTTGGATCCCATTTCGGACATCCTCATCCCCTAGCCAAGGAGGGACCTGTCCGCCAAATTCATCATCAGCAAGTCCAATATCTTGCCAGATATCATTGTCCACATCAAGACTAAAAAGACCCTTCATCTCAATGGGAGGAGGGATGACTGCATTATGGGGAATCCCACGCCGTCCATCGAAGCTTGATCATACTGAGTCGGCGCTTATTGTAGTCCGTAACAAGGTTCTTGATTGACCGATACCGCCGTTTCAATGCTTTATTTGTGTGTTCCGCAGTACTGTGATCTATCATCAAGGATAATAATGTTAATACGATATAATACGAGTTAAACTCCAACTATGAATAACTCGCCTAAGGCTTTGCTCCTGAAAGCACCAGTGAGATTATGTGCCTCGAAATTCCTCTGGCATGCCTTGGCAAGAATGCGTGCTTTAAGTGCACGCATATTAAGTTGGTGTTCAAACCATGGGTGATCCTTCATTTTCTTGAGGTTGTCATATGACACCGGGTCTCCAAGCTTGAGGATGGCAGTTAAATCATCCTCTTGCTTCGACAAGCATGAGACAACTTTCTCTTGTTCAGCAAGGGCAGATGTAATCTCCCAACCTCGTTCCAAGTTGCAATGGTGTCGGACACTGGTATGGCAATGAGTTGCTTCTGGAGGGCCTCAACAAGATCCCAAGCTGCATCAAGGCGTTGATGGACAGCCAGGATCTTCTCAACAGCAAGGAATCCCTTTTTCTTTGATTGTCGCTCGAGAGGTCGGCTCTGGTAGGCTCGCTGTTCTTCAAATTGAGACTGCAGGAACTCATCGCTGAGTGGGATTCTGGCTCTCTTCTCCTGAGCAATTATGAGGCGAGCCTTCGTAGCTTTCACACGCTTTCCAACCAGACACCTGCCTGTTGCATCTTCAAGTGGTCCAGATGTTCAATTTGGAGATCCAAAACAAACAATGTCGATGGAATCCAGTTACATGGAGATTGAATGAGGTGCCGAAGATCATTCCAAAGTGCGTTCGAACCCTCTCCATCAGTGAGGCCCAGACACCCCCCTTCCGAGGATTTGTACCATAGCTGGCACACCCACTGATGGCAATATGCATGAAACACACTTATTCCAAACACAATCCGGGTATCACCCGGCAACAGATTCCACTTAAGTATGCTGGTGATCTGGCAGCTGATATCATACAGGTACCAACTTGCCAGTGCGTGGGAAGCTTGGCCATGATCGCGTCAATGAAGAGC